>PVIW01003863.1:0-57085 GCA_004026585.1 Noctilio leporinus | reverse complement strand
AAAAAAAAAATTTGAGCAGGCAGACAAGAGAGTGGACAGAGGCAGTGGAAGGAAAAAAGTAAAAGAAATAAACATTAAATTGTACATAGTTTCTTTGTTGATTATAAATGTTGATATTTCCAAATATTAAAATATACTTCTCATTTTAAGAAAGAAATTACAGTATTTTTTCTTGGTTATAAAAACTGGTTACATTAATGAAACTACATATAGTCATGGCCAATGTGACTCAGTGTATTGAGTGCCAGCCTGTGAACCCAAAGATGACCAGTTGGATTCCCAGTCAGGTCACAGGCCTGGGTGGTGGGCCAGGTCCCTAGTTGAGGGTGTGCGAGAGACAACTAATTAATATCTCAAACACACATCGTTTTTCTCCCCTTCCTTCTCCCTCCCTTCCCCTCTCTCTAAAAATAAATTTAAAATATATATACATATATATATATGTTTAAAGAAACTATTTATTTCATAACATGAATACCAAAACACTGGTTGGAGTATGTAAAAAGTAGCTATATAAAAAGCAGCAATCCTTTAGAGACTTAAAACTCTTAAAACAAACTCAACTATCAACAACAGAATCTAAAAAAAATAAAACAAACTAAACCACCAGAATAGGATCAGAATCATATGTACAGAGATCAGTTTGGAGGGTTATCAGCTGGGAAGGGGAAGAATGAGGAAATGGTATAGGGATTATGAAACATAATTGGTGGGTACAAGACAGGAGGAAGTTAATAATAAAGGAAAGGGTGAAATCAGGGAACTTACACGCACAACCCATGGACATGAACTTTGGGTCATGGGATGATGGGACAGAAGGGGGTCCTGGGTGGAGGGGAGCAAAGGGAAAAGAAATTGGGACAACTGTAACAGCATAATCAGTAAAATATACTTAAAAAAACAAAAATGCTCTCCATATGCATGATTCTGTCTGTTAGTTTGCTTAGTTTGTTTTTGATTCCATTGTTGATAGAGACATAATTACTGCCATCTTATTATTCATAGTTTTGATCTTCTTTTTCTTAAATAAGTCCCTTTAACATTTCATAAAATAATGATTTGGTGATGATGAACTCCTTGAGTTTTTTCTTGTCTGGGAAGCTCTTTATCTGCCCTTCCATTCTAAATGACACCTTTGCTGGATACAGTCATCTTGGCTGTGGGTCCCTGCTTTTCATGACCTTGAATACTTGTTGCCAGTCCCTTCTAACCTGAAAAGTTTGTTTGTTTGTTTGTTTATGCAAAGCTTCTTTTGAGAATTACAGGACTACCCCTGTAAGTAACTGCTTTTCTCTCACTGCTTTTTTTCTCTTTTTTTCTCGCTGCCTTTAAGATTCTCTTTAACTTTTGGCATTTTAATTATGATGTATCTTTGAGTGGGCCTCTTTACATCCATCTAGTTTGGGACTTTGTGCTTCCTAGACTTGCACATCTATTTTCCTCACCAAATTAGGGAAGTTTTCTTTTACTTTTTCAAATAATTCCAATTTCTTGCTGTTTGTCTCCTTCATCATATGATGTGAATATTGAAATACTTGAAGTTGTCCCAGAGGTTGCTTACACTACCCTTGTTTTTTTGGACTCTCCTTTCTCCTTGTTGTTCTAATTGTTTGTTTTTGCTTCCTTATGTTCCAAATCATTGATTTTATTCTCAGCTTCATCCACTCCTGTTGTTTCCCTGTAAATTATTCTATATTTCAGTTAGTGAATTCTTCATTTCTGACTGGATCTTTTCATGATGTTGAAGTCCTCACTAAGCTCCTTGAGCATCCTTATATAACCAGTGTTTTGGACTCTGCATCTGCTAGATTGCTTATCTCCATTTTGTTTAGCTCTTTCCCTGGAGTGTTGATCTGTTCTTCCATTTGGGCCATGTTTTTTGGTCTCCTCAATATGGCAACATCCCTGTGGCTGTTGCTATGTATTAGGTAGAGGTGCTATGACTCTGTGTCTTGGTAGTGTGGCCTAATGTAGTAGGTGTCCTATAGGATCCAGTGGCAGGCAGTCTTCCCTGTCACCCAAGCTGGGTATCGAGGTGTGCTCTTCATATGGGCAGAGTACACCCTCTTCTTGTAGCCTTGGTTGCTGTTGGCAGATCAATGGCAGGGATTTACCCAGGCCAGTCTGCTGCAAAGACTGGCTGTGCCCACTGACCATCAACCCCTGTGGAGGATCAGCTGTGCATGGGCAGGGTGGTGGTGCCCATGCAGGGTCTGTAGCTGCCCACTGGGTGTGCAGGCTCTGCAGTTTCCTGGTTGGTCCACAGCCTTGGGGCCAACCTGCCTGGGCTACAAAGCAGTCTGAGATAGCTGATACATGTGCTGGGCTTGGAGGTTCCAGGTGAAACCAAGCTGTGAACCTAGGCTGGCTACTGCTAGTGATGAACCTGGGGCTACTTAGCAAGAGGTAGAGCCTGGGTCTCACTGAGGTCAGCTGTTGCTTGTTTGAGAGGGTTTAGTAAGTTGTGAAATATGAACCTATACTAGCCATTCATGTGGGAAAGCTACTGTTAGCAGCTTGGGTGGACCTGTAAATTGGGCAGGGCAGAAGAGTCTCAGGGG
Source organism: Noctilio leporinus (assembly GCA_004026585.1). Taxonomy (NCBI): domain Eukaryota; kingdom Metazoa; phylum Chordata; class Mammalia; order Chiroptera; family Noctilionidae; genus Noctilio; species Noctilio leporinus. The sequence continues at coordinate 54,524 of PVIW01003863.1, read as the reverse complement.
ATCTCCAGGGCCCAGGACAGGACAAACAGCGTTGTAGCCAGATTGATGGGAGTCTCAGATGTGGCACCTGCCTGGGGGCTCTGTGGCTCTGTTGGGGGAGGGCTCAGGAAAGGGACAAAACCCTCTACCCACCTTTCTGCCTGCAAAAAGCTGTCCCCCAGCTCTCAACTTGATGCCAGACACTTCAATTCCTCCCTCTATGCCAGCTGCTACCCTAGCACTGCAGCTCTGTGAGGGAGTTAGTCTGAGTAAGTCCATGTGTGGGTTCTGCTTGGGACTCCTGAAGTTTCTTCTACTGACTCAATCCCTGCTGGTTTTTGCAGCTAGAAGTTATGGAGGCTTATCTTTCAGACACTGAAACCCTGGACTGGGGGCCTGGTTTGGGGAATGGGACTCTTTGTTCCCAACATATCCCTCCCAAATTTTTATCCACCGCATGTGTATATGAGACCAATCCTTTCCATATCTCTGCCCCTCTTACCAATCTGGATGGATACAGATTCTTTATTTTTTATTTTTAGAGAGAAGGGCAGTGAGGGAGGAAAAAAAGGGAGAGAAACATCAATGTATGGGTGTCTACCACCTGCCTCCAGCTATGGACCAGCTGGAGACTTGGCTTGCAACCTGGCTATGTGCCCTGGGCAACCCCTGGGTTCGCAGGCCGGCACCAATCCATTGAGCCATACCAGGCAGGGCTCAGATACAGATTCTTTAATCGCAGACTTCCAGTCAACTCGATTTATGATGGTTCTGAGTGATGGCTGTTCTATGGTTTTAATTTTGATGTGGCCATGCATAGAGGTGAGCCTTATTTACCTATGCTGCCTCTATTTTTTTTTTTTTTAAGGTTTATTTATTTACTTTTAGAGACAGGGAACATGAGGGAGAAAGGGATGAAGGAAAACACTGATTTGTTGCCTCAGCCCCTTTCACGCACACAACCAGTGGCCTGGTTCACAACCCAGGCATGTCCCCTGACCAGGAATTAAATTGGTGGCCTTTCAGTTCACAGAGTGCTGCCCAACCAACTGAGCCACACCAGTCAGGGCAGAAAACTCTTGTGTTGAGTTTGAGTGTTAATGATCTGAAGTCCTGCTTCTCTCCCCATTTTGCCCCACATGTAGGTAAAGCAGTAAGAAAACCCAGTCATTCAGTCCCTCAGTGTTGGTGGGACTTAAAACCATATAAATCCCAAACATGGGAACTATCACATAGGTCCCTTCTTCAAACCACAACAAAAACTAAAACCAACCACCCTGCTTCACTCTTGCTTCATTCTGGACTGAACTTAAGCCATTGTCCTTGAAGAACCCTTTTGCAGCTTATTGTAAAGTAAACTTTATTTCCTATTTCATATCCATTAGTGCCTTTGTGTCACTGTCTGATTATTTAATAAATTCGTAGGCAGGGCTGTTTAGTGTCTAACAGGGGATACTAGGTACCCTAGTAAAATAGTATTTTTGTGTACAAATACCCAATTATTCCATTCTACCCTTTCTGTACTGAATTGCCTTTTTATCTTTGTCAAAAACAAATTCATCATTTTTGTCTGTCTGGATTCTCTATTTTGTTTCACTGATCTGTATATCTACCTTTCCATGTTGGCTTGAGTACTGCAGCTATGTAAGTTGAAATCAGGTAGCAAAGTGAGTTTTCAAACGTTTTTCTCTTTTTTCAAAATTGTGTTGCCTTTCCTAGTTCCTTTTCCCCCCCTTTATCTATTTTGGATTTAGCTTATCAGTTTCTATAAGAAATCCTGATAGGATCTGGACTGGAATTGTACTGAATATATAGGTAAGTTTGGGAAGAATGGAAATCTTAACAAGAATAAGTCTTCTAATCCAAGATTATAAAATATCTTTCCGGGTGGGGAGGGGGACAGAAGGGAGCAAAAAAGGGATGGATGTAATACAACAACAATAAAATTTTTAACTAATCAATAAATAAATAAATAAATAAATAAATAAAATATCTTTCCATTTATGTAGGTATTCTTTGGTTTCATTCATGGGTGCTTTTAAACTTTCAGTATACAAATCTTGAATGTATTTTGTAGAAGTCAACACTTAAGTACTTCATGGATTTTGGTGCTATTAAGATACTTTAAAATGTTAAAGCCTAATCATTTTTGCTAGTATAAAGAAATACAATTGGTTGTTGTATATTGATTGTCCTTCAACCTAACTAGATCTAGAGCTTTTTTGAACAACCTTTCAAATTTTCTATATAAATGTACTGTCCATTAATAAAGATAGTTCTTACTCTTTGAAACATACTGTTAAAAAAAAAAATGAGCCCTGTCTGGTAGCACAGTGGATAAGACACCAGCCTGCGAACCCAAAGGTCCCTGGTTCAATTCTCCAGCCAAGGCACATAACCAGGTGGCAAGCCAGGTCTCCAGCCAGGTCTGCAGCTGGAGGCAGGTGAAAAAAGCGACCATATATTGATGTCTCTCTCACTCTCTGCCTTCCCCTCTAAAAATAATAAAATAAAATCTTTAAATAAATAAAGATGGAAACAGCCCAAATGTCTATCAACTGGTAAATGTATAAAATAAAAAAATTTAAAAATTATAGTATAGGCATACAATGTACTACTACTCAGCAATAAAAAGGAATTAACACATAACATGAATAAAAATATATACATAATAAACTAGAATAGAGGAAAATGAATTAATGGTTACAGGGGATGCGGACCTAGATATATGCTTCCACTCAGCACTTATTCAGAATTAATATCAAGTAAAATGTTAGTAACATGTTTCCACACTATGTAACATTCATGTCCTATTTCTCCTATGAAATACTTCTCATCAGTCTTTTGATTCTCCCAGTGTCTTAGACGCATTATAAATGCTTTTAAAGTTTAATTGAGTGGAATGACTAAGTTAATTACTATTAACCAGGAATCCTACCTTATTTCAATTCCTAATGTTGAAAAATTTCTAATATATTGTTAACATGCCATTAAGTTTACATTTCTTCCTTTCCATTACTTCAGAGTCAGTTTGCCCAATTATCAAAGATGGAATAATATAAAATGTGAATCAGAAAACAGATAACCTGGGTCCAATTCATAGTTCTGCTGTTTACTGTATCTAGGGCAAGTTACTTGACTTCAAGTCCCAACTTACTAACTCTTCATTTGTAAAATGGGAATGATACAAAACTACCTCACAAAATAATTTTAAAGCTCAAATATATAGTATATAACAATACTTTATAAATTATAAAGTGCTTTAGTTTTTTTTTAAGATTTTATTTATTTTTAGAGAGAGGGGCAGGGAGAGAGACATCAATGTATGGTTGCTAAAGTGCTTTAGTTTTTAATAAAGTAGATTTAAATTTATCTGTTTAACGCCCAGTCTAATCTCCCAAGAATATCCTTTTAGGGAAAAGAAAAAAAATTTTTTAAGATTTTATTTATTATTTTTAGAGAGAGGGGAAGGGAGGGAGGAAGAAAGAGAGAGGAACATCAATGTATGGTTGCCTTTCACCTGCCTCCAGCTACTGACCTGGCTGGAGACCTAGTTATGTGCCCTGGCTAGGAATCAAATCAGCTACCTTTGGGTTCACAGGCCGGTGCCTTTCCACTGAGCCACCAGCCAAGGCCAAAAATTATTGATATGAGATTTTTGTCATGTGTTTCTTTTCCTTTAAAAAAAAAATACAGCTAGTAATAAAAGTTGTTGAAGTTTACTATAGCTTTACAGGCAGACACTACTTACAATTGAGAAGTAATTCCAATGCCCAATAAGAGAAGTTGAGTGTATCAATTTGATATAACACTATTCGAATTAAAAATATGTAAACCATTCTGGCTGGTATGGTTCAGTCAATTGGAGCATCATGTGGGGTAGTGAAAGGTCACATGTTCCATTCCTGGACAGAACACGTACCTAGGTTTTGGGTTCAGTCCCAAGGCAGGGTACTTGTGAGAAACAACAGTTCTATGTTTCTCTCACATCGATGTTTCTCTCTCTAAAAATCAAAAAACTATCCTTGGATCATAAATTAATAAATTGATTTAAAATTTTTTATTGAGCAGAAACATAAACTTTAGTTTCACAAGTACATATACATACTTCCTTTGGCTGATCTCATATAGTCATACACACACACCATTATGATTTAATTATAAGGTTCAAGATCTCACTACAGGAGCAACAAGGCTTAATACCAAAGGCCTGTGTGATTTATTTATTTATTTTTGTTTATCTTCAGGTATTTTCATAGTTGAACCAAAAACATGTTACATGTGGGGGGCAGTGGTAGGGAGGGGTCAAGAGGGGAAAATACGATGTATGGTAGCCTAGACAATTTAGCAAGTCAACAATTCTCCTACCAACCTGTAAACTTCTGTTAAATAAACGTTTAGCAATACTTCATTAGTCATCTATACATTCAGTCCAGTCAGACTTACAAGCCCAGTTCAATTTTCAGAAATATTTAAGAAATACTGCCTCAACATACCTAGATATCCTTGAAGATTAACTTCACATCTTTATTTAAAAAAATTTTTTTTTAATTCTTACAATAAGTTTCTAGTTGTTTGGGAGGGGGAGGGAGGAGAGTATCTGTAAACTGAATATAGAATTCCATTCAGATGTGTATATGTACTTGCATTTTCTGACCCAGGTTCCACACCTTCTATTAAGATTCTCAATGGATTTCATAAACTCAAAAGAGGCTGAGAACTGCTAGTATGTATTTCACAGGGTACACTTTTCAAATCTAAGAGCAGTAATTATATCCCAATTGATTATTAATTGCTAAGCAAAATAAGGCTTTTTATCCACAGAAAGGAAGGCAGGCTCAAAAGCTTTATGACTGTATCCCTGGATTAAAAGCAGCATTTGAACTTACTTGTCGTATGAAAGATATTGCATGTCAGTATATAAAGCCAAGATTCACCTGAAACAATGCGGACTACTTAGCTGATATAAACTTATTTTAATAGTCTTTTGCACTATCTAAATTTTTCTGTAATAATTAAAAGCTGTATACAATTTGTCATCTATTTTCCTACCTTACTTACCAAGACACTAAATGGCCAATGTAATTATCTGCTTACCAAAGCCCTGGCTTTCTGTATTAAAAATAAAACTAGTTTTGCCCAGGCTGGTGTGGCTCAGTGGATTGAGTGCCAGCCTGTGAACCAAAGGGTGGCTGGTTTGATTCCCAGTCAGGGCATATGCCTGGGTTGGGCCAGGTGCCCAATTGAGGGTGCAAGAGGCAACCACACATTATTTTTCCTTCTCTCTTTATTATCCCTCCCTTCCAATCTCTTTAAAAATAAATAAAATGTTTTTAAAAAGTAAAATAAAACTAGTTTAGGAGGTAAAAAAAAAAACAGCATTTGCCGGCTAAAATTAAAAAAAACAAAGGGGGGTGGGGTGGGGGCAAAGTAGTCCTTTCCTGGTTAGTCTGTTAAATTTATAAGAAACATTGCCATCAGCTATCTGAAATATCAGCAGAATTTAAGGCATATTTCAAAATCAAAAATGAAATAACCTTTAAAGGTAAGCGATAAAACCTATGCTTCCAACAGAACAAAAAAGTTAAGTTTGAAGTTCTTATTTAAGACTCTAAAATTACACTCACAAGTTAAAAACCAAAGTTAAAAATCAGGAAGTGTCTCTTTAAATTTCAAATCAAGGCCAAACATATTAAAGGTTGCTCACTTTCGGCTTCTTTAATATTTTCTGCTTAAGGTATCCACTTTCACCATAAAAACTTGATCAGAAAAATCCCTTTGAAATGTTTTATAAACTAAATTCCAGTGTTCCTGCTATGTGGAATGAATATTTCATTTGATTATTTTAGGAAAAGACTAGCCTCATTCATAAGCTACGTCTAAACCTAAAAGGGGAAATATGCCTTTTCCAGAACCTTTTTAAAAAAATGAGCAAAGAAGTTGATGAAAGAACACTGCTGCCACGTCTTTTCCCCTCCCCCACGCACATAGTGGCTATTTCATCCCTTTAGCGTGCATTCCAAGGGAAAGTCAGAACCACAGTTCTTGGAGAAACCAGAAACAGTTAAGTTGAAATTGGCAAACCTCCTCCGCCATTTAGATCAATTCCTGAAAGGATATCTAGCTTCTTATTCATCCCTTTCTAAAGCAAATACTGCAGAAATTCCAAGAGTCTTTTCCACTCTATCCGGGATGCATTAAGATGTGTAGTGTCTAAAAACTGAACTATATTCAATATATTCAATTATCTAGGAAAATAGTTTCACATTTATGGTATCACTACTTCCCCTGAAGACATGACTTGGGGGCCATCCATATACTCCAATGGAATTCGTTTCATTAATGTAGACTTTAAAAGCAGCAAACTGCTGAGAAACAGGGACAGGGCGAAGCTTAGATGCCTTTATTTTTTTTCTGTATAAAAAGAAAGAAGGAAAAAGAGCTTCCTTGAAGACTGCATGAAATGACAGCCAACTTCCCTAACCAAACACCCTGCAACTCGCCGCCCGCGGATACGTCTAGCTGCTTCAGCAACATGTTGCGCGCAACCCTGAGTTAACTCGCAGCTTCTCTCTTCCCAGACCCCATAGGGGAAAAATGTCCGGAGGGCTTCAGCTCTCAGCTTTCAAATCCGCTGTCCACGGCCACATAGTAACCATCTGCGGCCAATGAGCCCACAACCCCACGCTCCGCACGCGCGCGTTTCCCATCAGCTTCGCAGGGAGGACCAGGTACGAGAGGAGCTCGGAAAAATCAACAGGGTGATTCCTCCCCTGGAAGGAATATTCACGAAAGTTCTGGTCCTTGGGGCGGGGACAGAGGCTGCCGCAGCCCGAACGGCTGGAGGCGCCCACCAGGGAGGAGGTGAGAGGGGGAGCAAAGACCAATGCAGACAGGCCTCTGGGCCAGACAGGGGTCGCGCGGCGCAGGCCGAGGGGCCGAGCTTCCAGACAAGACACTGGGACCCGGGTGGAAACCTGACGAACCCTCGCCCTCCAAGCCATCCCAGCAAACGGAGAAGGGGCCGGACCACCAGAGCCGACCGAGAAGAGTCACGGCTGCCTGAGGGTCTCAGCTCAGTCTCCCAAGTCGGGGGAGCGTCTCACCTGGGAAGGAGGACCGGAGCGCCTTCTTCAGTCCCCGGTTGCCTGCGCTCGGCTGCGTTACCGACTGCCTCCCTTCGGCCCGCTGACGGCGCGACTGAGCGGCAGAGGGAGCCAGTAAGCCTTTTTATATCCTCTAGGCCGCCTAGGCAACGCTGGGTAGGAGGGACTGCAGACCTCTACGTGAGCTCTATCACACCAGCGTCCCGCCGACTGCGCAGACGCCCGCTCTGGCCTGCGGCTCGCCCCCACGCCCAGCCCACACCCGCCGCCCACACCCGCGCTCCCCACCCGCTGGCGGAGTCCGAGGCCGGGAGGGGGGCCGGCTAGCGGGGCTGGGGTGTAGCGCGCCTGCGCGCAAAGTTCTCCCCGCGCCGCCGTCACCGTTGTGGCCTCGGGTTTGCCCTGAGTCTTTTCTCTAGGTAATGTAGTACCTTCCTGTCAGGGTCAGCCTCAGGGCTGAATGAAGAAGCCGAATGAGAAGGGGAACCTGGTAACATAGAAAATAAAGCAAAAAGGAAGCTTCCGGTGGAAAGTAACAGCATCTTTGGGATCTCAGCTCTCTTAGTCCCGAGGCTTTTGCTTATAACCTTCGGCGCCTCTGCTGTCCTGCAAGTCTCGCTCCCATACCCGCCTTCATTCTTGATCAGTAGATAATGAACTCTGCGCTCCAGAGACATTTTCTGGGTCCTATTCCTGTCCCACTCCCGTAAAACGTTGGGCGTTAATCTCTGTATCCCAGTTCCCTCGTCGGTAAAATAGAAATAAGGGTAGATACCTTGTAGGATTATTGTGATAAGTAAGTGATAATGTATGTAAGGCTCTTAGCACAAGCATAGCATACAGAAAGGACTTGGTAAATAATAGGCTGTGTTGTTGTAGCATATAAGAAGCTCGATGTTGTTTTTAGTCTTAGTCTAACATTTTCCCTGATCATTGTATTCCTAAAAGAAGAAAGCCTTACTATCAGGAAGCATACATTGAAGGAGTAAATCTTTCCCTTCTCAGTGAAAGGGAAGAATGACTTCTTCAAGACTTATTGTTCGTCAAAAATTGCTTCTGAAGTTTTCCAAAGATGCTCGAAAGCATAGCAGTTAACAATTAACATTTGACTCTTATCTGGGAGGTGGGGTTGATTATACAGATACGGAAATAGAAAAAGGTTACTTTGGGAGCCCTAAACAACTGGAAAGTAACTAGAATAATCCCCTTTACCTAGGATTTCGCTTTCTGCAGTTTCAGTGTTTTCAATCATGGACTGAAAATATTACATGAAAAATTCCAGAAATAAACAATTCATAAGTTTTCAATTGCACACTTCTGGGTACTGTGGTGAAATCTTGAGTCATCCAGATCCATCCTGCCCAGGTCATGAATCATCCTTTAGTCCCGCTTATCCACGAGGGGTGTCCTCCCCACCTATTTTTCACTTAGTAGCCCTCTGGGGTATCAGATGCACTGTCTCAGTAGCACAGTACTTATGTGCAAATAACCTTTTTTTACTTAATGGCCCCAAAGTGTGAAGTTAATGGAAAGGTGAAAGGTCTTGATGTAACAAGGCAAGAAAAAAATTGTAATTTGAGGTTGCTAACTAAGAATGAATCTTTTGTCTGTGAAACAATAAAAATAAATAAATAAATAAAAATTCATGCTAGCTTTGCTATTGCACCTCAAACTGCAAAAATTATGGGCATCGTGTGTGTAACAAGTACTTAGTTAAGATGAAAAAGGCATTAAATTTGTGAGTGAAATACACAAACCTTTGGAACAGAAACCTTTGTGTTCCAATTGATGGCACCGTGTTGCACCAGAAAGTATTGATCCGCAGCAAGGGATCCCCCTGAAGTGAGTGACCATATTAACGTAACATTTATTACAGTATGTTGTTATACTTACTCTATTTTACTATGTTGTAGTTAATATCTTACTGTGCCTTACATAAATTGAACTTTACCATAGGTATGTATGCATTGGACAAAACAATACTGGTTATATATAGGGTTTGGCACTATCTGCAGCTTCAGGTACCCACTGGAGATTCTGGGACATATTCCCTGCAGATAAGGGGAGACCATAGTGATGTCTGAATCAGTTGTTCTCAAACATAGTCAGGGGTCACTAGGGTCAAAATTATTTCACACTAAGACTTTATTTGCCTATTTTACTGTAATGAAAATACAATGGGGCTTTCCAGAGTGAACATGTTCTATACAACAGACTAAATATAGAAGCAGATATAAGAATTAGGCCAGACATTAAAGAGATTTGCAGAAACGTAAAATAATGCCACTCTCCTCACTAAACTCTTTGTGCTTTGGAAAATATGGATTTTTTTTTTGTTTGTTTTTACTTAAAAGTGTTATTTGTGTGAACATGTAACAGATTTATTATTGCTTTTAAATGAATCAATAAAAATATTTACATGTTTGTTTTGATTCCTAATACAGTAAATGTTGATAGATAAGATTCACATAAAATCTTTTGGGAGTCCTCCATACTTTTTAGGAGTATGAAATGGTTATGAGACCAAAGAGTTTGAGAGCTACTAGTCTAAACAAATAACAGTGAACCATCCCCTTGACAAAAGAGGCAAAAATCTGCTAGAAATAGTTGCCTGAAATGTAGTTGTAACCAAATTATCCACTATATATAACTGACTGAAAATTGTCAACTTACCCTGTAAATAAAATCGCTCCGAACCTTGAGGCAGATTTACTGTGAAGCTAAGAAAACTTCAAAGGCCTTCATTTGCCCTAGCCCTTTCCAAGGCCCTGGAAGTGGCCCTAGCAATATGTTCACATGGGATATGCTTTTGTAGAATGTGTTAAAAGTAAATATTTTGAACTGCAGACTTTAGATTTCTAATTCTTTCCTCATTGATTTTCCTTCTAGCATACTTCCCCTTATCTAGCAGTGCTCTAGTGGCTAGAAGGCATTTCTATTTCTTTTTTTTTTTTTTTGAAGGGAAGTTGAGTTAGAATACATTTGGTATGAGTTCAATAGGATATATTTTTGTAATTCATAGTCACTTCCATGTATAGTTAAGACATTGCCAGCTGTCCCAGTGTAGGGATAGCATCCAAGAATAGGCCTACCACTCATTTTGCTCACCCATCTAGCACTCTACAACAAAGGTGAAGGACCAGACATTTTATAGCTATTTGAATGTGTCCTATGTACTAGCATCAAAAATGTATGAATAGTGGAAAGAAGCAAAGTTGAAATGGTAGTGAACCTGAATAGGAAATCTGCCAATTGTTGGATGTGTAAAATTTTAATTAAAAATTTAGCCTTGACTGGTGGCATAGTGGATAAGGCACTGGCCTGCAAACCCAAAGGTCGCTGGTTCAATTCCCCAGCCAGGGCACATAACCAGGTTGCAAGCCAGGACTCCAGCCAGGTCTGTGGCTAGAAGCGGGTAAAAGGCAACCATACATTGATGTCCCTCTCCGTCTCTGCCTCTTTCCCTTCCCCTCTCTCTGAAAACAATAAATAAAATCTTTTTTAAAAATTTAGTACTTATCAATGCTTAGCCAATAAAAGGAAATTTTTTTTTGTCAGAATTTAATGAGGAAATCCACAACAAACTAGTTAGTATGTCATCATCTTAAAACAGATGTGCATGCCCTGGCTGGCGGCACAATGGGTAAGGTGCTGGCCTGCGAACCCAAAGGTCGCTGGTTCAATCCCCAGCCAGGGCAACATAATCAGATTGTAAACCAAGTCTCCAGCCAGGTCCGTAGCTGGAGGCAGGTGAAAGACAACCATACATTGATGTTTCTCTCCTTCTCTGCCTCCCTTTCTTCCCCTCTCTCCGAAAAATAAGTAAAATCTTAAAAAACAAACAAACAAAAAAAAAACTGATGTGCCATGAACCCTATTAAGTATATGCATATTAAATAGCCTTATTTGAGGTTTTTCCAAGTGTGACAACAATTCTAACAATTCATTACATGATGTTATGAATAATGAGTTGTGAAGCTGAAAGAAACTTCTAACTGATCCCTATTAATAACATTTGGTTGCCCATAAAGCACTTTTCATGTCAAATCTACATATGACTACTTAACCTGATCATCCTTGCGTGGTTACAATGAAGAGAGATAACTTGAGGAGTAGTGAAAGCATGATATGACTCCCCTCTGGATAGTCAAACATTAGGGTAGAGCTGCTCTACCTTTAGTACTATAAACCTCCAGTAAATCCTGAAAAAGTTGAACACGTTCATTAATAAGCAAATGTTTCCTGAATAAAGTATTAGTAGTAGTTACGGTAATAACTAAGGTGCAGAAGTGATTTTAAATTTTGTCAACCTTGTCTTCACACTAAGCACCAGGAAATAGCACCTTCCTGCTAAAGAAATGTGAAGTCTGTGATTTAATGAAGGTTAACTATAGCAACAACAAAGCCATAGCCCTACTCATCTCACTAGATTAACCCAAGCCCCCACATAACAACCTGACAGAAGAAGTGTGTTCATTGCCAGGTGTGGACACTATTTACCAGAAAGTAGTACTTACTGTTCTACCTACAATGTCTAGCGATCATGAGAAAACCATGAGACACATAAACAAGCCAAAAAACCCATTGTCAAGAGAGAAAGTAGTCAACAAGAATGGACTCAGAGGTGAGCTGGATGGTGGAACTATCAAATGAGGACTTCAAAGTAGTGAAAATAAAGCGAACAACATGCAAGAACAAATGGAAAATTTCAATAGATGAAAATGATAGTCAAATGAAATACTAGGGGAAAACAATCCTATAACATTCAGAGAGAGATAATCCTTTTGATGGACTCATTGGTGTTCTTAACACAGCTGAGAAAAGTAGATAAAGTCATCCAAACCAATATGCAAAGAGAAAAATAAAAAGGTGAAGAACAAATAGAACAGAACATCCAAACACTGTGGGGAAGCCCAGAAGAAGAGAGGGAAAATGGGACTTCAGAAATATTGATAAGAGAGAGGCTTCAGCAGCCATGGCTCCCAACATGCCCTTGGCTGAACTGGCCCCAGAGAGTCTCAAAGGCATCTGGGCTGTGCTGCCTCCCAGGGGAGATAAGGGTACCCAGGCACCTAAATTGGCCCCAAAATTCTGTGTCTGCCTTTTGGGTACTGAAGATGTGCTAAGGGCCATTGTGGATTCTGGCTCAGAGGTGGAAAAGAAGCTGAAGGCCACTGTGGATGCTGGGAAACTGGTGAGTGATGAAATGGTAGTGGAGCTCATTGAGAGAAATCTGGATGCCCCCCATGCAAAAATGGTTTTTTTCTAGATGCCTTCCCTTGGACTACAAGGAGGCAGAAATACTTGACAACCTCATGGAGAAGAGGAGAATTTTTTTTTAAGATTTTTTAATTTATTATTTTCAGAGAGAGGGGAAGAGAGAGAGGCAGAGAGGGAGAGAGACCTCAATGTATGATTGCCTTTCACCTGCCTCCAGCTACGGATCTGGTTGGAGACCTGGCTTACAACCTAGTTATGTGCCCTGGCTGGGAATTGAACCAGGGATCTTTGGGTTCGAAGGTTGGCACCTTATCCACTGTGCCACCAACCAGGGCAGGAAAGAGAATCTTGATTCTGTGATTGAATTCTGCATCCCAGACTCTGCTGATCCAAGAATCACAAGGAGGCTGATTCATTTCTTGTGTGGCTGTTCCTACCACAGGGGCTCTCAAAGGAGCCCATGAAAGATGACCTCAAGGGGTAACCCTTGGTCCTCCAATCAGATGATGATAAGGCCTTGCAAATCTGCCTGGAGGCCTACCGCCCTCCGCCTACCCTGCGGGTGGAATACCACTGACAAATCCCAGGTCCCTGATGTCCTATTTCCAAGCATCCTAGCCTTCTCCAAAGCCACATCCTGGTAACAGAAGGTCAGGTGAAAGTGCACCACAGCTCATCACCCTGTGGTGTGATCCTGACTCTTAGGTGCAAGACATAGGGGAGGGGTGGTCAGGGCAAGGATAGAGAGTAAAGAGTGGTGAAGGATTCAAAAAAAATTGAGGCCCTGGTTGGTGGCTCAATGGATAGGTGCCGGCCTGCAAACCCAAAGTTCACTAGTTCGATTCCCAGCCAGGGCACATAACCAGGCTGCAAGCCAGGTCTCCAGCCAGGTACTTAACTGGAGGCAGGTGAAAGGCAACCATACATTGATACTTCTCTCCCTTTCTTCCTCCCTCGCTGCTCTTCTCTCTGAAAATAATAAATTAAATCTTTTTTAAAAATGATTAAAGGCACTAAGTATAAATAGGGAGGTACAGTACTAGTTCTAAGAAATCAGTTTTCATTTACTCTGGACTTGTGATGATATTTTCTAAAGCCAGTGCGCTGAGTCCTCACCTTTTATCTCAGAATCTCATGGGTTGCCAGAGGAGAAATGCAGGAAATCAAACCATTGTCCTGTCTGTCCTATAGCTTAGGACAGGGGGCAGGGGGTTTGACTATTAACCCTGGTTCCCCTTACCTTAAGATAAAAAAATCATCTCCACATTTGAAAAAGATGCCGGGTGGGCTGTTGAGGGTGTGGCAAGTCAAGTTGACAGGAGCCATAGGGTGAGTGGGATAGGCTGGTCTCACTCCCTTCCTGACTTGCCACTGATATGCTGTCCCACCTGCTCTCATAGGTAAATTCTCAACTGTCACCCAATGTGTACCACACCCTATGCTCTTGCCTTTTTTTATTCATGATGTGTGAATGACTCCTGCAAATAAATGAGAAAGTGTCTTAAGCAACATCATCCAAAGATTATCCTTCTTATCTTCAAATCTCATGGCTGGAATCACTCAACAGCTCTGTGATACATTTTCAATAAGATGCCTTCTTTTTATTTATTAAAAAAAATTAAAGGGTTTATTATTTTTAGAGAGAGGGGAAGGGAGAGAGGCAGAGAGAGAGATAAATATAAATATCAGTGTATGATTGCCTTTCACCTGTCTCCATCTACTGATCTGGCTGGAGGCTTGACTTGCAACCTGGTTATGTGCCCTGGCTGGGGAATCGAACCAGCCACCTTTGGGTTCGCAGGCCAGTGCCTTATGCACTGTGCCACCAGCCAGGGCTCAATGAGATGCCTTCTTAATGCTGCTACCTTGTTTGGCCCCTAAATCAATATAAAGTTTATCATATATATATATATGATATGTATGATATACATACATATCATATATGTGTCACATATATACACACACATATATGTTTTATAATATTTGTTATATACATACACACACACATATATATATGTCATTTCAAAAAATAAATATACATCAAACTGTAGATCCAAGGAATTTACTTTACTCCCAGTCAAGGGTGACCCCATGCCCTGATAAGATTGAGTCATATCGGTAAGTGACACGTGTCTCACCACAGTGCTTAGTTGAGGAATGGGCACTCATCCCAGTTCCCAAACAATTTATGGCATTCTTTTGACCTCAGGAATTGTTTGGTTAGGGTCTCAGAAAGTTGAGATTGTAGCCTAAATTAATCCAAATAAAGTGGAGACCAATTATTGTGTTTCATGCTTGAGGGTAGACTATTCTCTGAATAAGAACAAGAAAGTAAATAGCTCTAAGATCCTCCAGCAGCCATTTTCCTACCATAATAGAAGCCAACTTGAGCACAAAGCAAACACATGAAATAGGTCAGAGCTGAGAGAAACTCAGAAAAACCTTAATTCAGTGGTATCTGAGGCCTTACCTATAGTTGGGTATTTTAGCTACGTAAGCCAATAAATCTTACTGTTTAAGGAAATTAAACTTGAGTTTTCCTAAATCTGGATTGCGAGTAACCAAACACCTCTTAACTGATGTTAGGAGTCACTTTAGAGGAGGCTTCGACTTAGTCGTCAACTTATTTTATTTTGAAACAAATTTCTAATTTCCACAGGAGATGTACTTGTTTTCCAAAAGTAAAACAATGGTGTCCGAAGAATACTATTA
Source organism: Noctilio leporinus (assembly GCA_004026585.1). NCBI lineage: Eukaryota > Metazoa > Chordata > Mammalia > Chiroptera > Noctilionidae > Noctilio > Noctilio leporinus. The sequence continues at coordinate 39,507 of PVIW01003863.1, read as the reverse complement.
TTTACCAAGCAACTGACGTAATGAGGAAGCCTATTTCAGTTATTTATTTATTCATCTACTCAAATATTTATTGAGGGGGAAAAAAGCCCAGGCCTGACCATTGTGGCTCAGTGGGTTGGGTGGCATCCCATAAAGCAAAAGGTTGCTGGTTGGATTCTCCTGGTCAGGGCACAAACCTGGGTTGCGCATGACCCACTAGGGGCAGCGTGTTCAGAAACAGCTGATCCTGATCAATGTTTCTCACACATCAATGTTTCTTTCCTTCTCTTTCTTTCGCCCTTCCCCCTTTCTAAAAAAAATAATTTTTTAAAACCCCAAATATTTTTTGAGCATCTACCACATCCCAGGCATTCTACCAGGCATTGGAAATATATTGATGAATAAGGAATAGTTAGTTAGTTATCAATTCTGGTTGTGAACAAGTTATGAATAACATGACAGCTATATCAGATTCCATTTACTCCTGTTCCATTTTCTGGTATCTTTCCTTAGCAATGAATGTATCACTCTTTGAATATAAATAGCTTGAGTCCTAAATGTTAAATATTTTAAAGTGCTACAGCTTGCAGGAGAATATTCAACAGCTATTCTGTCAAGCATAGAAAATGTTTACAATTTTTTAATATTTTACTGAAAACGGTAAGTTATATTTCAGAAGAATGTTTCTATTTATAAACAAACAGCATTTGACTTAGTTCTCTGAAAGATGTGTAGAACTTGGCCAGTCCATGCATTCTCCCACCCAGATGGACTTGTCAAGAGCTCAAATAAACCAGGCGAGAATGCCAGAAATCTCAACTTTATCTGGTGAAGCAAGATTCAAGAGTTTAGGACCTGAACTTAATTCAGTCACAGAATTAGAGTATTTGGTCGGAAGAAAAATTTCTGGTCCAGAAGGAGCGCTGGTGGAATCAGTGAGCCCAGGTGCTTCTAGTCCACCATTAACAGTAAAGCACTAACCCGACGTGAGTTGCTTTAGTTTTTATGCTGCAATTTCTTCATCTACCAAATAACAAAAAAAGTCATTTTGAGAATCAATTGAGATCCTTGTTTTGAAAGTTCTTGGAAAAGTATGAAGTCCTTGCTGTACTTATATAAGTAATCATCATTGGTTGCTGTGTAGTGTAGAATTGTATGAGGTTCTGTTTTGTTGGTCTTTAATCATAGAATCAAAGTTGATGAATTTAACACCTGTTTCAATGACTTTGGAAAGAATTATGAAATTGAATGATTAGTCTTAATGGATACAATGGGTAAAGAGAAGGATGCTTACTTAACAGCATCTATAATTAATTAGTCTATGGTTAATGTTAGCTCTTAAATTAATCCTAAAGGTAGAGAACAATGCTTCATGTCCCTGACCAATTTAAGGAATACTTTTTTTTTTAATTTTATTGTTGTTGTATTACATCCATCCCCTTTTTGCTCCCCTCTGTCCCCATCCCCACCCACTCATTCCCCCCATAATAGTCCCAATTCTATATCCTACTTCATGTATTCATTCCTGTGTAGTAAAAAGCAAAAAATTTACCTTGCCCAAAATGAAGTTTGACTTTTGCCCTCAATTTTTGAGAGGTAATCTTATGTTTGATAGGAGTGTTTTTATTTGCTAAGGAGACTTAAGTCTGACACTTTGGATAATCTTAACACTGTGATTTAGGGCGGTAGTTGACCACACCCAATAGTCTCAGAGTAGGGGTTAGCCACACCAGAAAAAACCAACAGTGTGATTTGGGGTGGGGGACTTTGGGTGTCAGAACCTTAGCACAAACTCTGGACACCAGTGCTTGGGTGAGTTTCCCTCATTGGCAACATCCTAAATGCCTTGTCCCACATTGATGCTGGGACAGTAGCACATCCTGACTATGGGGAGAGAACAATGGAAGCTCCACATTTAATAATTCCTGAGACTCCCTTTGTCTGATTTTAACTTGTATCCTTTCCCTGTAATAAGCCATCACTATGAGTATAATAGTTTTTATTTTCTTTTTTTTTTTAAAGATTTTATTTATTATTTTTAGAGAGAGGGGAAGGGAGAGAGACATCAGTGTGTGGTTGCCTTTCACCTGCCTCCAGCTAGGGACCTGGCTGGAGACCTGGCTTGCAACCTGATTATGTGCCCTGGCTGGGAATCAAACCAGTGACCTTTGGGTTCACAGGCTGGTGCCTTATCCCCTGTGCCAGTAGCCAGGGCACATATAATAGTTTTGAGTGAGTTCCTTGAGTCCTAGTAAGAGTGGTTTGGGAACCACTTAAACTTGCTGTTGGTATCAGAAGGAAGGGTGCTCTCTTGTGGGGACTGTTCCCTCTAACTTTGTAGTCAACCTGAACCCCTCACAACACCATTTGCAGCATAACCTTGTAATACCTTCCCATTTCAACTCTGGGCCTGACTGTAAAATATGCTTTGTGATGCAAGCAGAGATTTGCATATTTCCACTTACGCTTTTGCCCTCTACCATCATCATCAAAAGAATGTGTTCAAGCTAGCTTGCTAGCAAATGCAAAGCCAACCCACCCGCATTGTCCTAGCCAGGACCATTTTAGATTAGCCTATAGTGTAAATGAGCCTGATCAAGATCAGCAGAATCACCCGGCCAACCATTCCAGGTATGCTGAGCAATAAACCTTTGTGCACCTCTGTGATTTTGTGCTTGTTTATAAAGCATTGGTGTGACCATAGATAACAGGTAACAGCTACCTCCTACACCTCCACTGTAATGTAGGGACAAAGAGAACATGGATTATGTAAATCATGAGGAACATCTCCAAATTCTTTTCATCCAACATTAAAACTTAATGATCATGTATTTTATAATCCTTATATTATAAAATATTAGAGATTTAGGAATATCTCCAACTGAGACCCAGAGAAGTGAAATAATCATTAGATTAGGTAACAAAAAAAATTACATTTGCTTTGGGAATGTAATTTTGGGAAGTGTACACAGAACTCCTCAGATATTGGGGTAAGATGAAACTGAATTATACAAGGCACTAGAGAAGTAAGAAGTTAGCTATGGTTACAACCCAGTATTGAAAGTGCTTTGTCACGTAATATGCAAATAATGACAGTCTTACTTTTATTCCTATTAGGATGCCTTTGATGGGTTCTTCTTGTCTGATTGCTGTGGCTAGGACTTCTAGCATTATGTAGAGTAAGAGGGGTGAAAATGGACACCCATGATTTTTTCCTGATCTTAAAGAAAACACTTTCAGTTTTTGCCCATTGAGTATGAAGCTGGCTGTGTGTTTGTCATACAGTATATGGACTTCATTATGTTTAGCTGTGTTCCCTCTATTCCCCACTTTGCTGAGAGTTTTTATCATAAAGGGTGTTGGATTTTGTCAAATACATCAATTGAAAAAAAGAAAGAAAGAAAGTGCTTTGTTTGGCCCTTTAAATGATAATGAAACAGACAATTTTATATCTTTTTCTTTTGTATATTCTGTAATTCTCTGACTGAATTGCTAGTTGCTATGAAGAAGTGTCCCACAAGTAATCATATTTTTAAAAGGGGGAGAGAGGAAAAGCAAACATTTTAATTAATAGGAAACAGAACTGTACTCATTGTAGTGACCATATTTTAACTGACAAAATCATGTATTTAAATTGATTTTGACCTTGGTATAAGATTTTTCTGTTTTATCTCCCTTCCAGGTATGTAGAGACTTTAGTTTTTTTTTTTTTTTTTTTTAGACTTTAGTTTTTATTCTACTCACTGCTATGTTAAGCATTACTCCATTTTTGAGAAGATGAAGGACAAGAAAACATATTTTACTTAATTAACTCTTGAAGAGAAGCATAAGGACCTCCCAGTGTTTATGGCACCACTGCAGACAGGCAGGGCTCTTTGCTTGTGGCTTATTATTGAAAGGGTCCTCATGAAGACCCCTTCCCCCTGCCATCTACTGAGATCTATTTCTTGTCCCACGTAAAGTGAGATAATAGCCAACTATAAGTCAGCTTACAGAGAGAAGTTGTCATTTCTCTCCAAATTCACTCAAGTTGGCGCTGCATCCTGATGTGCACTCCTGTCACTAGTCAAAGATAGAGTAAAGGGACTGTTCTCACCTGCTTGTGTGCTCATGTACATGTGCACCCATATACCCACACCATACACACATGTGCATGCATACTTAATTTTTGATGGTGGAAATAGTGTTATTCACCATTGTATCTGTCCTTTTTTTAAAAAATATTTTATTATTTTCAGAGAGGTGTAGGGAGGGAGGAAAAAAGGGAGAGAAACATCAATGTATGGCTGCCTTTCACCTGCCTCCAGCCATGGATCTGGCTGGAGACCTGGCTTGCAACCTGGTTATGTGCCCTGGCTGGGGAATCGAACCAGCGACCTCTGGGTTCACAGGCTAGCACCTTATCCACTGCACCACCAGCCAGGACTTTGTATCCGTCATTCTAACATGATGCTTGCCACATGATAGGCTTGCAGTATCTGTTCAATGAATTAATAAACACATGTCTTTAAGTACATCGTTACTTTCACAACCTAAGCTATGATTCAATGACCTTAGGCTCAATTCTACTCTTAAAAGAGTGTTATGGTATTAATTTATTACATGATTAATACATGCTATTGCTTTGAAGTTAAGCATGTCCAAGAAAAGGTGATTTTTACCTCATGACCTTAAAAAATCTATGGCTTACAGTAATTATACATTTGTTGCATTTACTAACTATGCATTATGATTATTTAACATAGCTAATAATCTGGCTAAATATTTTGACAGCTTTATTGAGCTATAATTCACATAACATAACACTTATCTATTTAAAGTGTGCAATTCAATATTTTTAGTAGGTTCACAGAATTGTGCAATCATCACCACAATCAATTTACAACATTTTCATAACCTAAAAACAGAGGGAAAAAAAAAACAAACCCTTTGTTCCTGTTAGTACTTGCTCCCCATTCTCCCCAACACTTCTCCCACCCCTATCCCTAGGCAACTTTTAATCTTTCTTTATTATTATTATTATTATTATTAATACAGTATTTATTTGTCTTTCCTCTGTCAAACCCTGAGTCAACCAGTTTTCCCCAGAGTGCCTGGATAGGTGTAGGAAAAGGAACATAGAGGGCAGACAAGAATGGGAGAAAGAACTATGGGAGGTGGTGACAGCTCCTTCGCATGGCGAAGAGGGTGAGAAAAGCCACCATCAAGCAAAAGAGCCCCATGGCCTCTGACAGGGCAGAGCCCAGAACGGCCTAGGAGAAGAGCTGTTGCTTCAGGGAAGGGTGGCTGGCATAATCAATGATGAGGCTCCCAAACACAGTTCCAATCCCAGCCCCAGAGCCTGCCACCCCTGTGGCAGCTCCAGCCCCAGTGAACTTGGCTGCTGTGTCCATGTCCCTTGCAAAGGTGCTGGTTTGGAGGCTGCAGGTAGAAATAGGCGAGGTCAGAGGATGTGGGACCGCCAAACTGCTGAGGCTCTCAGCTGTCTGCAACACTGTTTGTTTCACTGCCGCAGATAGTGACCAGCTCAGCGGCTGAGAGGTGCTCCTGACCAAGGTGGGCGTGGAGACAAACTTGGCGCAGGTGTACATTTTCCGGGAATGAGGGGCTGTGGCAAGAGGGTTGCTCCCAGGCAGGGAAGACAGAAGGGGCTCTAATCTGTGTCCTTTCTGTGTGTACAGATTTGCCAGTTCTGAGCATTTTATTGAGGCATATCAATGTAATATGTGATTGTTTGTGAATGAACTCTTTCAATTAGCTTAATGTTTTCATGCTTCATCCATGTTGTAGCATGTACCTTTCTTTATATTGATGAATAAAGTACCACTGTATGTCTGTACCACATTTTGTTCATCTATTCATCAGGTAATAGACATTGAAACTGTTTCTACTGTTTGGCTATTTTGTATAATGCTGCTATGAAACTCTGTGAACAAGTTCTTATGTGGACATATGTTTTCAATTCTCTTGGATATATATCTAGGAGTGGAATTGCTGGGTCATTTGGTAACTCTATATTTAACGTTAGAGGAAATGCCAGACTGTTTTCCAAAGCAGCTACACCATTTACAATCCCACAAGCAGTGTACAAGGATTCTATTTTCTCCACATCTTCATCACTCCTTGTCATTATCTGCCCTTTTGATGTGGCTATCCTAGTGGATATGAAGAGGTAGCTTATTGTGATTAAGACTAGCATTTCCCTCATGGTTAGTAAGCCATTTTTAGTATTTATTAGTCATTTTCTATGTTTTTTTTGAGAAATATTTATGCATATTCTTTGCTCATTTTAAAATTCAATTAATTTATATTTTTATTACTGAGTTGCAAGTGTTCATTTTATATTCTAACTACAGTCCCATATCAAATGTATGATTGGCAATAATTTTTCTTATTCTGTGGATTGTCTTTCCAAGTTCTTGATGGCATTGTGTGTAACACAAGTGTTTTTTGTTTTTTAAATTTTGGTGAAGTTTGGTTTTTTCTTTTGTTAGTTGTGTAAAAAAATTAGCTGCAATTTTGCACTGAATCTATATATCTTAACAAAATTACATCTTTTAATCTATGAACATAAGATTATTTCCATCATTCCAGTATTTCCCAATATATATGTCAGCTTCCCTTCCCCACTCATTGAGTCAGAGATATAACCCAGGTCTGTAGTACATTATGGTAGTTAAGGGTATAGCCCCTGTGTTCTCATCTGTAAAGTGCAAATAATATTAATGTCTCATAGGGTGTAAAAGTTAATAATAAATATGCAGATCACATTGTATAGTGCCCAGAACACAGTAAATACTCAGTTAATCTTAGCTATTTGTCTTAGTCTGTTTGGACAGCTAATAGAAGATACCACAGACTGGGTGGCTTAAAAATGATAAAAATTTATTTCTCAACTTCTGGTCAAGATGGAGGCATAACATGCTATGTCTCCCATCACAACTAGAAGGAATAAAACTACCTCAAAATTGGAGACAACCAGGAGTTCCAGAAAACTGAGCTGCATGGAAGTCCAAAAAACAAAGATATAAAGAAGAAATTACTCATCCAGACAAGTAAGGGAGGGTGGAGCCAAGGTGGAGAGGAAGCTGTGTGGAGGCAGCGGCTGCGGCACTGGTGGTGGTGGCAGTGGCAGTGACTCTGGCAGCGACTCTGGCCAGCCAGCAGAAAGGGCAGTCACACTTTAAAAAGAGTAGGGGGGACACCTGGGGAATGCTCTCAGCACCAGATCAGATGGTGCAGCTCATGGTCCAAGAGCAGGGGTGGGGTGGGGATGGGAATAGATAGAGCCGCATTGCTTCTGACTGAGAAACCGTGGGAGTTGGGGTGGAGGAAGAAACTGCCAGTCTCTCAGCAGAGTCTGCTTGTTTAGAGGCCCCCACAGTCCTAGAATGTCTGCAAACCCACCCACTCTGAGAACAATGGGAAGGGCAACAGATAGAGAGGTGCCAGCCCCATACTGGAAGTGGGAGAAGTGCCTGAAAAAGGGGCAAGTACTGAGCAAGTAGCTTTGTTCCCTCTCAAACCCCTCCCCCACATACAGTGTCACAACATGGTAAAATGGGTTGCCCCATACTAATGAATACCTAAGGCTCCACCCCTTATAATGTAACTGGTGTGATGGGTCTACCTAAGACACAGAGTCAAACAAAGGAGCCTACCAAGTTGAGGAAACAGAGGAGTATGGCTCAAAAGAGGAAACGGATCAAAGTTTGAGTGGGAGAACTAAGTGATGAGCAGATAGCCAACCTAACAGACTCAGAGTTCAAAACACTGATGATAAAGATGTTCACAGACTTGATAGATATGCTTGAGTATGGCAAACACAGAAGGGAAAAAGTGAAGGCTATGCTAAATGAAACAAAGGAAAATCCACACAAAACCAACAGTGAAGGGAAGGAAATTGAGGTTCAAATCAATGACTTGGAACATAAGGAAGAAATAAACAGTTAACTAGTACAGAATAAGGAAACAAGAAAAAAATGAGGAAAGGCTTAGGAATCCCTGGGACAACTTTAAACATGCCAACATTCAAATCATAGGGGTGCTTGAAGGAGAACAGAAAAAGCTAAAAATTGAAGACTTATGTGAAAAATAATGAAGGACAACTTTCCAAAATTGGCAAAGGAAATAGACATACTATTCCAGGAAGCACAGAGAGTTCCAAACAAGCTAGACCTGAGGAGGACCACACCAAGACACATCATAATTAAAATGCCAAAGGTTAAAGATCAAGAATCTTAAAATCAGCAAGATAAAAGGAGAGAGTTACATACAGAGTGGTTCCTATAAGACTATCAGATTATTTCTCAAAAGAACCTTTGCAGGCAAGAAGTGTTCAAGGTGATGAAAAGCAAGGACCTACAACCAAGATTACTCGACCCAGCAAAGCTATCATTTAGAACGGAAAGACAGACAAAGTGCTTCCCAGCCAAGGTAAACGTAAAGGAGTTCATCATTACCAAGCCATTAGTACATGAAATGTTAAAGGGACTTACTTAAGAAAAAGAGGATCAAAATTATGGACATTAAAAAAAAAATTATGGACCTTAAAATGACAAAAACAAACAAACAAACAAACAACTATTAACAATTGAGTCTAAAAAATTAAAAACAAACTAAGCAAACAACCAAAATAAGACCAGGATCATAGGTAAGGGTTCCTTGGGAGGATTATCAGCTGGGAAGAGAAAGGAGGAGAAATGGGGAAGCAGTGCTGTGATTAGGAAACATAACTGGGGGTTACAAGACAGATAGGGGGGTCTTAAGAGTAGTATAGGAAAGGGTGAAATCAGGGAACTTATGCACAACCCATGGGCATGAACCAAGGCGGGTAGGATTGCAGGAGGGAAGCGGGCGGGGGTAGAGGGGAGCAAAGGAAAAATAAATTGTGACAACTGTAACAGCATAATCGGTAAAATATACTTTTAAAAAGGTGTTTATTCTGGAAAAAAAATGTGGGCAGACAGAATTAAAGATACAGACAGGTTGAAAGGTGTCTGATTTCCTGCCTCACATTCCTCCCTTACCCCCACTAGAAATGCTTTCTGTGTATGATTGGTTTAATGATTTTATCTTTTTCTTATTAAAAATATGGATCTAATGCTACTCTGCCATCTCCGAAGACACAGTAGTTCTTCTGGTACTGGATTTAGAAGATCATAGAAGATCGTGCTTTTGACAACCATTGTTAACTGTGCAGTTAGAGGGCTTAGCCAAAGACATAAAGGTTGAACTACATTTCCCAGTGTGCACGCCTGAGGGGATTGTGGGAAGAGTGGCAGAGGCAGCAATCGTCCCTCTGAGCCAGGGACGTCCCACTTCCCAGGAACGTTTGGAGTTTACAGGATTTTGCTGATTATTAAGGCCTAGGACTGCACTCCCAACAGAATTCAGAGTGAGTATACGGGACAGAAAACTGGTCAGTTTCTGAGTGCAGGAAACATTTTATGAGAAGGTATAATCAGAACCTGAAAAAAAAAAAAGAACAACTCCGTGACAGCATTTTGCAATTTTAGCTTAGTCCCTTTTCCGTCCTGAAGAAACCAGAGAACGACCACAGTTTTGCATTATAACTTGTGTAACTATCTTATTAACTACTGCTAATGATTTTCTGGTACTTTTTTGGAGAGTCGCTTAAAAATGGAATTTGCTCATTTCTTTGCATTGTGCCATAATTATTTTTTAATTAAGGGAGAAAAAAGTAGTTTTAGAAAGTAAACCATAAAGCTGATCCGTGAGATCTTGAAATCTGTATCTCAGTGGCTCCTAGGTTTGCATATTTCCCAGCCCATTTTGGCCCGCTGTAATGAAAAGACAGACTCTCCAAAAAGGGCTCTCAAACGCTACCATACCTGACCTCTTAGTAGAACTAAAAATAATCAGGGAGACTCAAGATGGGCTTTTTTGTCATGCTATAGTGTTTGATAAATTAATGTCCCTCTGTTAAGAGGAACGTGATTCATTCATTACAGGGGGTTCAGAGAAATTATGAATCTTAAGGGATTTGCCTCCTGATTTAATAGTTCTCAGTAAACACAACATTACCTTTCATCTCTATCAGTCTTTGTACTTAAAAAAATAATAATAAGGCCCTAGCTGGTAGCACAGCGGATAAGGTGTCGGCCTGCGAACCCAAAGGGCGCAGGTTTGATTCCCCAGCCAGGGCACATAACCAGGTTGCAAACCAGGTCTCCAGTCAGGTCTGTGGCTGGAGGCAGGTGAAAAGCAACCAAACATTGATGTATCTCTCCCTCTCTGCCTCTCTCCCTTCCCCCTCTTTCTAAAAATAATGAAATAAAATCTTTAAAAAATAATAATAATAAAATGAATGTTTAAAAAAATGCTTTCTTATATATTTCTTATCAAAACATCAGCTTTGCGCCCTGGCTGGTAGCACAATGGGTAAGGCGCCGGCCTGTGAACCCAAAGGTCGCAGGTTCGATTCCCCAGCCAGGGCACATAACCAGGTTGCAAACCAGATCTTCAGTCAGGTCTGTGGCTGGAGGCAGGTGAGATGCAACCATACACTGATGTCTCTCTCCCTCTCTGCCTCTCTCCCTTCCCCTCTCTCTAGAAATAATGAAATAAAATCTTTAAAAAAAAAAAAAAAACACATCAGCTTTGGAGCCAGATAGCCCAGGGTTTGACTCTTGCTGCTCCCTAGTAGATTGTTATGCTCCAGTAAAATGGGATAAATGCATTCATTCGTTCATGCATTTATTCATTCATGCATTAACATATTGTGGTTTACGCTGTGCTGACTGCTGTAGATAGGGAAGACGCATAGCTAACCTTTAAGGGTTTTACAGTTGAGCAGACCTGAGAATGAGGTATGCAGAACATGACATAGTTGTAATACACTTAGATCCTTATTCTTTTTTTTCTATTTATTTATGTATTTATTATTTTTAATACATTTTATTTATTTTGCTATTACAGCTGTCCCAGTTCCCCCCCCCCTTGCCTGCCTCCACTTGGTACCCCCATTCCCTCCAGCAGTGTCCCCCTTAGTTCATGTCCATGAGTCATGCATGTAAATTCTTTGGCTTTTCCTTTCCTTTATTCTTCTTAAGATTGCCCTGTCTAGTTTATAACCACCAATGTGTACTTTTTTCCTCCTTTCACATCTAGACAATTCACCATTTAATTACTGCCTTCTGTCAGCATCTCAAAACATATTAATACAACCCCTGGCTGGTGGCACAGTGGTTAAGGCGCCGGCCTGCAAACCCAAAGGTCGCTGGTTCAATTCCCAGCCAGGGCACATAACCAGGTTGCAAGCCAGGTCTCCAGCCAGATCCATAGCTAGAGGCAGGTGAAAGGCAACCATATATTGATGTGTCTCTCCCTTTCTGCCTCTCTCCATTCCCCTCTCTCTGAAAATAATAAATAAAATATTAAAAAAAAAACATATTAATACAAAGTTTCCTTTTTGTTATTTCAAAATGCCTACATTAATTCATTTGTTTAAAGAATTACTCTTTTTAAGTAATATGAATTGCAATATTACCAAACACATGCAAAAATACGTTTATAAACATACATTATTTTTACACATATTTAAAGTACATACTGGACTTTGAAGAGTTATTACAAAAAATTTAAAATGTGCCAATAGCTTACATAATTATTACATGTTAAATGATTGTATTTTAGATATATTGTAGCAAGATTAAGCAGTTTTTCTTTAATACTAATTTTACTCTGGAATGCTATTTTTGTGAAATATATCACAGAAATGGTGTATTGCAGAACTCAACTTTTGTGAAAGTTGTCCTAGAGACAGTGCCAAACCCGTAGTAAAAAAGGAATTTGATTTTTGAGTCAGATCCTCCCCCCTCAACTAATATAACTCAACTTTATTTTAAGCCACTGGAACTACAACTTATTCTTTTTGGCATTTTCCATCTTAAATAGTAGAGTTATTTATTTATTTATTTATTTAGGCTGTAAATATAAAGGTACTTCTTTCAATACCCTCTGCTTTTCCTCTACATGTGTTTTACAAGTTGAAGCCTTCAGAAATAATGGCACTTGCAGTGCTCAGCCAGTCCCCAGAGTAGAAATTATTATGTCTACTAAGTTGAGGTAAAAAAAATAATCCCTAGGGTTTAAGTAATTTTGTATAAAGGTATTCTAGCTATTTTTTGAACTTGTGGTTGACTTTCTGTGTGGTCCTAAACTAACCCCTGAACTATTTAAGAGTCTGTTGAGATAGAGATTAGGTATGTTCACATTTCAATAATAAAGTTTACTATAGCATTAATTCCTTTTCCCAAACATCCCCAGTTTGGGGGCCTTCATAACTGCAAATGTGTATTTCCACAATCTATTTGAAAGGAATCTCATCTAATTTACATGCTAATATGAGAATATATATTGTCTCTGTACACAAATCATATAGTTTAGTAGTTTGCAACTTCCATCTAAATTGGTCTTCATTTTCAGAATCTTTTCTCTGCTCCTCCATCTGTGTGCCCAGGAGGCCGGGGCTAGATCCTTATTCTTGCGTTCCTTACCCTGTGAGAAGTAAGACCAAAACCAAGCTCTGACAGGTTAGGAGATAGCCCCGAGTCACAAATTCAGCCTGTGGGAGAGCCAGGAATGAAAGGACTTGAGTCTTTCCAGCACTTATGTCCTGGATACTTCCTTTTTTTGAGACATGCATTTGCACTGTAAACAAAATAGAAGGCAGACCTAAGCTTGTCATCTAAAGTAAGATAATGGTGCTAATATTTTCTTCCAAATGTGTTTTGTAAACAGTGAACTTTTATCCTCAGTGTGCCATCAAGCATTAAAATACAACAGTAGTTGCCAATTCAAACAATAACAACTATTCTGTTTGTAAAGTGGCCTTTGAGCAGATGGAGCTGAGTATGGTGGCACATTTACCACATCTGAGCCCCTGGACCAATACACTTTGAATTATGAATCACACTGAAGACTCCCAAAATGTAGTGAAAAATCACAAATATTTTAGAAAACAGTAGCAAATGTTCCCTATACTAGAGTTCTGAATAGGACTTATAAGAAAGTATATTTCATCCTAAAATAATTTCATATCCTCTTGACTGTAAAAGAGCCACATTTTTTTTTTTTTGTACTGAGGTTCAGTCTGAATGACTGTTCAGAGAGGAAAATTATACTTTAGCAGTTGGTTCCTACAGTGCGTTTTGGTGATCAAATTGTGGCATATACTGTAAATGTACTGTAATATTTTTATCTTTATTTTTATTGTTTACACTATTACAGATTGTCCCCATTTTCCCTGGCTTTGCCCACCTCCCCATCAGCCACCCTTGTTGTCTGTGTCAATGGCTTATGCGTATATGTTCTTTGGCTAATCTCTTTATATTCTTTGATCCAGTCCCCTCTACCTGCATCCCTCTGACAGCTATTAGTCTGTTCCATGTATCCATGCCTCCATTTCTATTTTATTTATCAGTTTATTTTGTTCATTAGATTCCACTTATAAGTGAGATCGTATGATATTTGTCTTTCAGCAACTGGCTATATTTTTAAAATTACGAAAGTAGAGTAAAATCAAGGTTAATAAAGGAGCAGAGGACTTGACTGGTGGCACAGTAGATAAGGCGCCGGCCTGCGAACCCAAAGGTGGCTGGTTCGATTCCCCAGTCAGCGCACATAACCAGGTTGCAAGCCAGGTCTCCAGCCAGGTCTGTAGCTGGAGACAGGTGAAAGGCAACCATACATTGATGTCTCTCTCCCTCGCTGCCTCTCTCCCTTCCCCTCTCTCTAAAAATATTAGTATAAATCTTTTAAAAATAAATAAATAAATAAATACAATAAAAATAATAAAAATAAATAATTGAGCACAGGCCATCAGTCATTGTATAAAAGGGGAACAAGGACTATTAAATCTGAAAACGCTTTCAATCTCTATAGTGATCAAAGAAATAGGAAAGATTTTTCTAAACCAACTGCTGTTGAATCTTTTCAGTGTGACAATGTGTAGAAAGCCATTGATTTTCTTTTTCTTTTTTTTTTTTCAGAAAAATTTATTTATTTATTTAGAGAGGAAGGGAGAAAGAGAGGGAGAGAAACATTGATGTGGCTAGAGGCAGGAGAAAGGCAACCATACATTGATGCTTCTCTCCCTTTCTTCCTCACTCCCTGCCCTTCTCTCTGAAAAGAATAAATAAAATCTTAAAAAAAAAAAAAGTATATCTATATCTATATCTATAATGTAGTTATATTAATTTTATAATTTAAATTGTCTACTTAAAAGAGAAATATAGTTAAAACTGAATTTTTAAAATTAATTTTATTGTTGTTGTATTACATCCATCCCCTTTTCCTCCCCTCTGTCCCCTTTCCCACTCACCCACTCTCTGCCAAAGTCAATCTCACTTGTTGTCCATGTCCATGCTTCTTCCACGCTAGTTCCTTGACTAGACTGTTCTCCTTCTGTGGCTTCTCCTCTCCCATCCCACCTCCCCTCTGCCCACTGAAGGCCTGTTCATTGTATTCATGTATCTGGTTCTGTTTTGCTTGTTTGGTTTTTTTTTTGTTTAAAACTGAATTTTAAGAAAATCATTTTCTCTTTGACTTTTAAATAGACTCTATCTATATTGCTTTTATATAAGATGTATATAAAAATATTATACAAGGGACCATTCAGAAAAGGAATTAAACTTAATCTTCTAGGCTGATGACTACCAACAAATATACAATTCTGAGTTAAAACAATTCTGGTTTTGCTCTTGATTATTCATGTATTTTTTTTCAAAGCTACAATAAGAACTTTACCATGTTTTCTTTTTCTTTTTTTTTTCTTTAATTTTATTGTTGTTGTATTACATCCATCCCTTTTTTGCTCCCCTCTGTCCCCCTCCCCACCCAGCCTTTCCCCCCAAAGTCAATCCCACCTGTTGTCCATGTCCATGGTTCCTTTATACTAGGTTCTTGTCTAAGCTGCTCCCCTTCTTTGCCTCTGCCTCCCCCCTCCCCCCCGTTTTTCTTTTTTTGAATTAAATTTATTGGGATAACATTAATAAGATCATATAGGTTTCAAGTACACATTTCTATGATAACATGCCCATATTTTCTGCAAGCACCGTGACCACCATCCCATGAATTAGCAGGTCATGGCACTTCACAAGGGGCAGTATTTAGTAGCAGAAACGAGGCAAAAGATCAGGCAATCCCACAGATTATCATAGTCATAACTACAACCAAGCAGCTCTTTTAGGATTCAAGGACCACACCAAAGGCATTTGTTTTGGCTTCCAGGGAATGTGATGAGGTACTAGTGGAAACAAAGGCCTGGAAGTAGCCTCACTGTGCAGTCAGTCCTAGGAACTACTACTTGTTATACTTTATTGCATTGTAAAAGGAGTATGTACACATGGTTAAATGTTTTTGGAGTAATATATAAAGGTACCCTTATAAATCTCTATTTCCATCCCACTCTGCCAAATTAGTCACTGTTAACAATTTGGTATGTTTACTTCTAGTCACTTTAAAAGTATAAATATTGAGGACTTCCTGTTACGGTGGAGGTGTAGGTAGACTTGCTTTGCCTCCTCACGCAACCATAGGAAGAATCACAACCAACTCTCAAAAACAAATACTAGAACCATCAGAAAAATCAAACTACATGGAAGTTCGACAACCAAAGATTTAAAGAAGCCGCATTATCCAGATGGGCAGGAGGATGGAGTCCCCGAGACCGGGTGGAGAGGCGGTGTGGCTCGAACTAGCAGCGGTGGTGCCTGCAGCACAGACGGTCCCACATTCACATGTGGTGGAGAAAGACCAGGAGGGATACCTGGGAGCCAGCAATCCCAGCCCCAGGCCAGACCTCCCAGGCCATGGTCCCAGCACTGGGAAGATAGACCCCTATTATCTCTGGCTGTAAAAACCAGTGACAGTTGGGGTGGCGAATGAAACTGCCAGATTTTTACCTCATAAAACGCCTGCACGGTCTTAGAGTGTAGGCAAACCCCAGGGCAGCAACTGGAAGGGCACCAGTCACATACAGGAAGTGGGTGAAGTGACTGGAAACAGAGTGATTGCAGTGCCAATTCCCAGAAACAAGGCAATGGCATTGTCCTCTCTCCAAGCCTCTCACCACAAACAGAGCCACAAAGTGGTGAAGCAGGTGGCCCTGCAGTGGCAATTACCTAAGGCTCTGTCACACAAAATTTACAGGTGCCTTTGCTACATAGGCCACACTACTAAGGCAGGGAATAAAAGCAGCTCTACTTAATACATAGAAACAAACACAGGGAGGCTGCCAAATTGAGACAAAGAAATATGGCCCAAATGAAAGAACAAAACACAACCCCAGAAAAAGAAATAAGAAAAATATATAGGGAACCAACAGTGAAGAGAAGAAAGCCAGGGGTCAAATCAATGATTTGAAACAAAAGGAAGAAATAAACAATCAGAACAGAAAAAAGAAACAACAATTAAAAAAACAAAAACCTGAGAGGATTAGGAACCACCTTTGGGACAACTTTAAATGAATCAACACCTGAATCATAGAGGTGCCAGAAAAGGAAGAGGAAGAGCAAGAAATGAAAACTTAATTGAAAAATAATAAAGGAAAACTTCCCTAATTTGGCAAAGGAAATAGACATACAAATCCAGGAAACACAGAGTCTCAAATTGGACCCAAAAAGGACCATATCAAGATACATCAATTAAAACGCCAAAGGTTAGCCCTAGCTGGTGGCTCAGTGGATAGGTGCTGGCCTGCGACCCCAAAGATCACTGACTCCCAGTCAGGACATATAACCAGGTTGCAAGCCAGGTCTCAAGCCAGGTCTCCAGCCAAGTCTGTAGCTGGAGGCAGGTGAAAGGCAACTGTACATTGATGCTTCTCTCCCTTTCTTCCTCCCTCCCTGCCCTTCTCTCTAAAAATAATGAATAAAACCTTTTTAAAAATGCCAAAGGTTAAAGATAAAAGAGAGAACCTTAAAAGCAGCAAGAGAAAAGAAGAGAGTTACCTACAAAGGAGTTTTCATAAGACTATCAGCTGATTTCTCAAAAGAAACTTTGCAGGCAAGAAGGGGCTACCAAGTATTCAAAGTGATGAAAAGCAAGGACCTACAGTAAAACTATCATTCAGAATGAAAAGGCAGATAAAGTGCTTTCCAGACAAGGTAAAGCTAAAGGAGTTCATCATCTCATTATCATGAAATGTTAAAGGGACTTATTTAAGAAAAAGAAGATGAAACTATTAACAGTAAATTGACAATGATAACTATCAACAACTGAATCTAAAAAACAAAAACAAACTCAGCAAACAACCAGAACAGGAACAGAATCACAAGTATGGAGATCATTTGGAGAGTTATCAGCTGGGTGGGGGAAGGGGTAGAATGGGAGAAATTGTGCAGGGATAAAGAAGCGTAATTGGTAGAAACAAAATAGGGGGAGGTTAAGAATAGTATAGGAAAGGGAGAGGCCAAAGAACTTTTCTTCTTGGAATAAATTACTATAATTTTTAATTAACAGTCCTGTACATATCCTTTCCTTCTTAGGATAAATTCCTAGAAGTAGAATTGCTAGGTGAAAGGAATGTTTATTATGTTTTCAACAAATGTATATGAGGCAAAAATATTGACTTTAAGTACATTTCTTCCAGTATATCACACAAGTCTAATCACTTTTAATACTCTTCTAGGATGCTTTGTAACCTGCATATCACATAGTTCCATCTGTGAAATTATTTGTTTTCTCTTGCTAGAGTCACTTGAGAGCAGGAATTTCAACCTGTACATTTTTGTGTTCCTTAACATTCCTTGCATAAAGTCAGTGCTCAACAAATACTTTGTTGAGTGTCAAAGTATTTGTTGATCATCATTTGCTAAATATAATTTACCCGTACCTTAGTACAAAGGTAGCCACAACTGTCCAAGGATTAGTCATCAGTGTTTCATAATCATGCTACCAAGAAGTAGCCCTAAAATTTAGATGTTCCTTGTTTTGTGTCAAAATTTGTTTCCCTGGGGCACAGTTAAAAGGGTGGCTGGTTATTTAACTGCACTGATTTTCTCACTTCAGTGAAACTTTTTGACTCTTTTGTTGCTAATATGAAATGTACTTCTCATGGGAAATAAAAATACTGATATACAATTTAAAAGGAATCACCTTTTGCAGAATATATTTTTAAGATAGAGCATTTTTTTCTCTCACAATAAAATACAAAAAAAAAAAAAAAGAAAAAGAAAAAGAAAAGAAAAGATCTTAGATCCATGTAGCTTTGCATAGCTGCCTTTTGAAATATTTTTCTAATAGCCATTTTTATCTGCAGGATTCATTTTTCTTCATATTCAGAGGGACTTTGGCTTTCACATATTCTAAGAAATGTGGCTTCATTACTCTGGAGACACTCCCAGACTTACTTATTATTATATATAACATTATTTAAAAAATGTTAACTGCTCTAACAAACTGAAATTCCAGTGGCTTAATATGGTAGAAGTTTATTTCTCACTTATAAACTTGTCCAAGGTGGGGTGGGGGGGGGTTGGTTGGTGGGTGGCTTTTCTCAATGTAGTGATTCAAGATGAAAAAGCATACCCACTTCTTAATAGCTTCAGCCTGGAAGAGATACACATCACGCCACTCACATCCTATTGTTAAGACTTAGTTTTGGCCCTACTTGCATGCAAGGGAGGAGAGGAATGTGGGTTTTGGTTCAGCAACTACCTCCCAGCAACAATCCGCAATATGGGAGGACAAGGAGACAGTTAGTTCTTGGGGATAGTTAGCCAATTCTCTTAACAGATTAGGTGAGCAGAACATTTTTTTATTTTGTATGTTCAGAAAGAGGTACTGAAAAGTTAAAATCTCACAGCTAGTTAGTGAGAGAAATACAATTTAGAAGCCATCGTCTGACTCCTATTCAGTTTTTCTTACTATTCTGGCTTTAAGTAGAACCCTCTTGGTGATTCATCATTACTTTGAATTGCATGCTATGATCTTTTTTAAAAGAGGTTTTATTTATTTATTTTTAGAAAGAGGCAAAGGGAGGGAGGAAGAGAGGGAGAGAAACATCGGTGTGTGGTTGCCTCTCACACACCCCCTGGCTCACAACCTAGGCATCTACCCTGAGTGGGAATTGAACCAGCAACGCACATGTTCACAAGCCAGCACTCAATTTACTGAGCTACACCAGCCAGGGCTGATTTTTTTTTTTTTTTAACTCCTCTTTCCTCTAAGGACCTGACAATGTCTCTGTATTGTGGAATTGCTTGCAGGAGAAAATCTTTTTGGTGCTATAGGCTGCTATCAACCTATGTCACTAAGACCCGGTGAGTTTTGACCAACCTGAGCTCTGATTATGACATTTTTGGCCAATTAAATTATAATAAAAGTCAAAATCCTATATTGAGGATTAAGGTTGAATGATTAAGATTTATATGTAAGGATGCTCACTGAAAATTATTTGTAATTGGAAAATTCTAAATAAACTAAATTTCCAATAATATCTAAAATAGCTGACATACTTAAATATAAGTTCTATTAAGGTAGGAACTGTGTCTTTTCCACTATGAAACCTGTAGTGCATAAAATAGTACCTGGCACATAGCAGGCACTGAAGCATTGTTGAATGGCTGTATAAACAAGTAGGGAGAAATTAAATTATGGCATACCCATATGATGGAATTAAAAACTATACTGAATAATAGTTCATGATGTCTCTTGAAAATAAGGTAAATACAGTCTTGGTACCCACCACCACCAAAGAACTAAACATCGGTGGAAAGTAGATTAGAAAAAATAAATCTATACCAGAGCAGGAAAATGGTAAGTGACTTCTTTGTCACAGCCTGGGCAAATTTGGTACCTGCGAATTTGAAATCACTAACCTGCTCCCATACAGTTTGGAAACTTAAATTTGTTCCATTTATATGATGTGGTCCAGAAATTCCCTACCAAAGAAAAGAATTTAAGCAGTAGTCCTAGACTAATAATACCCCTGCAGAATCAAATGTAAAACTCCTCTGGAGGGACCACTCTCAAACAGGGATTCCCACGTAGAAAGCTCTGCTAAATGTGAGTGCCAGTCTGAAACGTAAAGGCACACAAGTACACAACCTTACAGAAGCCAGCGTGAGAACACAACAAAATTGCAATATTTGTTTTAGATATTGGTGAGCACTTAAGTTATTTGCAGGTCTCAGACTGAGAATCTGGGAACAATGACAGAATTATTGAAGAGGCCGAAAATGAGTGTTAAAGTGATTTAATATATTAAAAATCAATTTAAAATTATGAGAAAATAAAATTCTGTTTAAGGAACATGATGTAAAGAAATGTTAGTATGTTTAAGAAAAAAAAAGGCTAGAAATTCATAGGTATTCTAAGTAGACCTATATATGTACATGTGTATAACATTAATAAACAGTCTGGAGAATTCCAGGGTATAAACAGCAATCATCTCTTGAGTTGTGGGATTCTTGAGGATTTCCTATGATATGAAAATAAAAGTTCACATTTGATCTTAATTTTATGGTTTCCATGCTATGATAACCAAAGGGGAATAATGAATTTTTAAAAATAGTATTTCCAATTAAGAATGTAAAACTTTCTGGATCTCAGTTCCAGTTCCAATGAGGCCCCAGGTTTAAGACCTTAACCTCTGTGTTTTGCTTTTTAGGGTCATTAGGGCAAAGTACAGGTTGTACCACTCTTTCTGTTCTTTTACAAAGGCAGCTGTTTATTCTATTGTTTATATTTGGGAACTTCTGAGTGGCACATGTCTCTGCTTTGACATACGTTGAGTCTGTGCTCCAGGAGGCAGCAGTCACTCAAAATAAGTTTAAAAATATCACAAGTATTAAAATCTCAGGTTTCCTTTGTTGTTGTTTTTTTTCCCCTGTCTATAAAGAGATCATTGTAACCCCTTTTATCACACAGTCAAAAATAGGTTTCTAAAGATGTTGCTGAGGTGTGTTTATCATTTTGCTTTGTATTTTAATGTTAAGCCAACTCTGCCTACTGGTGTGACAGAACCATGCAGATCCTCCAGGACATATCTGTAAACCTGGTTTCCTGCATAAGTGACAAAATATGCCACATACGCAAGTCTCTTCTAGGGCTTTCAACAGGCGAAAATAGTTCTCTCTAAGCCTCAGAAAGAGAATCTACATTCAGTAACTCCCCAACCCCCCATATCATAGGAAAGCGGACCTGATTCCCAAGGCTCTTAAAAGGACAGACTTGGGCCTGTCCTTAATGATGGCACTGGAAAAGCCTAGAATTTGCCCCAGTACAATTTCTTTTACAATAGCAGCTCATTATATGATGTTCTCTTTTCCACATCTTTATTTTGGCTACTGAAAATATTACACTTATTAAATAAGTAATGACTTCACTTTGCCCTCAGTGGTCCCAGCAGTAAAGATAAGGAGCAAAGAGTGTCCACTTCGGGGACTAGATAGTTGAAAGAAGGGTGCATTGAAGGTGAAATTTGCTCTTTATCTTCCCTAGACTGAATGACAGTTACTGAAGGTGTAGTGTTTACTCTATCTGCAATAGTGAGGTCTGCTTCCATCTCTAGATAGTCTGTGGTTGATGTTTTATCACTGTACTTGTTTTCCTTTCTATCCACTGCAGGTAAATTCTTGCCTCACAGTGTAATATTGGCAAAGTACCTTGAGGTTCAATTCAGTAAATATTTATTACCCTTGAAGCTCAATTCAATAAATATTTATGGAATTGAGCCATTCAATATGCTAATTACTAGAGATACAGAAGTAACGCAGACGGTGCTCTTAAGGAGATCACAGTCTTTCGGGGAAGACAGATAATTTTAATAGATAGTACAACAGAAGTATTGGCAAGGTATACAGCAAGACAAAGGAGAGACTGATTGCCTGCAGCCACCTCAGATCCTTTAGAGAGCAATGTATGATGTAAATAAGTAAGAGGAAATAACTGGTAGGAGAGGGATGCAGGAACAGCATCCCCAAAGATGAATGCTGTGCACATACATAAATGTGGTTTTGTAAAATTGGAAATGCTTTATTTCCAAAACACAGGTATTTATTTGAACTGAAAGAAGATGATGATGCATGTAAAAAAGCTCAGCAGACAGGAGCATTTTACCTGTTTCATGGTCTGGCTCCTTTGCTTCAGAAATCAGAACATCAATACCTGCTGCCCCGGTATAGCTTATTAGGTAAGCCCAAAGTAGGGTACACTGATCTATGGCCATTAAACAGAATTCAGTCTGTATTGAATCCCTGAGAAGGATCCTCCAATTTTAAAGTCCAGATTTATTCAAACTGCTTCTGTCAATTAGTTACTTAGGGTATAAACCTGTGTTGCCCAGTGAAATGGTATCTGGGGATAGTACGAACCACTACTGCCTTGAACCAAGGGTCAGCAAACCATTGTCCATATGTTGGAACCTGCCATGTTTTGTAAATAAGGTTTTATTGGAACACAGTGACACTTATTCATTTACAGATTGTCTATGGCTGCTTTCTCACTATAATGACAGAGCAAGGTAGTTGTGTCAGAGCTCAAAAACCTAAAAGATTTTGCCACCACTTGCCTTAGACTGTGATTTCCAGCCTCCATGGTGTAGAACAATTTTATACTGGCCAGAATTTGCACTGGAACCTCATTTCTCCTGGAAGGGTCAACATTAAAAGTAAAGTAAAACTAATTTGTTTCTAGAACTTTTGGGGTGTATAACTAGAGCTACCTAAGCTATTACGATTTGGCTTTCAAAATACTTTGTTTTAGATGATGTCCCACTATACACTAACTTCAAAACACATTGCCAGTTAGAGTCCTTCATGGGGCAGATGTTGGAGTATCTGGATAGGAAACTTCTAGCACTACAGAAGAATATGAGAATGCTATCAGAAGGCACGAAACCTTTAGAGATTCAACAATATTTTGTTGTGTTATGAATAAGTGAGTCTTTCATGCACAGAGGACAGGTTTTCTCCCTGGATAGTGCTTGTTCTATACGGACTGGAATCTCAGGTGAATATTCTACTCTGGCCCATAAAAGGACCATAATCTGGAAACGAAATCATACAGTTGATTTGGTGTCTATCATTTTAAATGTGCCTTTTTTTTCAGTGCCATAATAAGTTAACTATCATGTATCTTGAACTAGGAGATATGTTCCTTTCATGATACAATCATAGAGTAATACAGGGTTACACAGAAAGAACTCCTTTGGTCCGAACTCCTCAGATTGCTAATGAGAAGATGGAGGCCTCAGGAGGTTAATCGACTAAACCAAGTTTATGTAGCTAATTAGCTGCAGGGCAGCATCTGGAAGCCAGGAATACCTACATCAAGCTGAAGTAGGTGATTTCCCGTTAAGTTTAAGATGGCTCAGGTGGTTTAACTAAAGCCTTTTTGTTTTTTCTCCCTTCTCCTTTTCTGTTTCTTAGAGTTGGAAAAGCTCCTGGGTAAGTTTGGACAGGATACACAAAGGATAGAAGATTCTGTCCTGATTGGATGCTCCGAACAGCATGAAGCATGGTTTGCACTGGACCTAGGTCTAAATAATTCCTCTTCCAAAAATGGTACACATTATTCCTCATGGGAATTCTCAGACTTTGCGATTTCACATGATAGTAAAATTTCAAAAATTAATACTTGGGACTAGAGAAAGGTTATCAACTTTCACATTTTAAGTTAGGATATCAAAAAATACTACCATCTATTATTGTCATTTAAAAGAAAAAGGAATTTTTTTTTTTTCAATGTATGGTTGCCTTTCACCTGCCTCCAGCCACAGACCTGGCTGGAGACCTGGCTTGCAACCTGGTTATGTGCCCTCGCTGGGGAATCAAACCAGTGACCTTTGGGTTCGCAGGCTGGCACCATATCCACTCTAAGGAAAAGGAATTTTAACGCTTTCTTTCTAAGGTAGGTGGTGGATACCTACCTTAGAAAGGATGTTTATTGTATTATTCTCTGTACCTTTATACATTTTATTATGTCATAAATATTTCATAAGAAATGTCTTAAAATTCATGACATCATTCTTGTATCTCTTATCAATGCAAGTGAATGTTAACCAGGAAGTAGCTCGGAGTCTTCAGACCTTCATTTGCTATAGGCTCATGGCTCTTCTCAGGCCTTTCTTCTCTCTTTCAGGGTGTGTCCCCAAATGTAATGATGCTGATGTGAGATAGGACCTAGAGGTCCCATTTCATCTTTTTTTTTTTTTTTTTTTTTTTAATATTTATTATTTTTAGAGAGAGGGGAAGGGAAAGAGGCTGAGAGGGAGAAAGAGGTATCAATGTATGGTTGCCTTCACCTGCCTCCAGCTAAGGACCTGGCTGGAGACCTGGTTTGCAACCTGGTTATGTTGCCCTGGCTGGGAATTGAATCAGCAACCTTTGGGTTTGCAGGCTGGCACTTCATCCACTGTGCCACCAGCCAGAGCCCATTTCATCTTTTTTTTCAAGGATAGTGTTTGGCTAGTACAAGTATTTTTGTTTTTGTTTTAATTTTTTAAGTATTTTATTTATCATTAAAGAAAAGAAAAGAAAAAAAAAAACAGCAGCAAGTTCTGTGTTGGCTTCAATGACAAATGTTCTTACTGCCCTGAAAAGGGGCTTGTGAAACAGCACCATACTGTTTCCCAAATTTGCCTAAATATAAGAATTCCCTGGTGCTTGTTAAAAATCAAGGTTTCTGGGCCTCACTCACCTGCTGTTCAGAATCACCACAAAGGGCTTGAGAACCTGTGTATTTTTAATTTTTCCTACTTGAGTCTTATTTAGCAAGTTTGGAAAACAGGATTCTAACAGGGTATACTTGGCAGGGGCCTGAGGCAGTTTGACATTGTTTCATTTCATTCTCTTTTTTCATTTTCCAGCTTCCTTACAGAAGCCAGAAATGGAGACAGAGCTCAAGGGGTCTTTCACTGATTTGAGGAAGGCTCTCTTACGACTGAATATGAAGGATGCCTCGTTGCTATCCACGGTAGACTCTAGTTTCTCAGTTTTGTACAAAATTTAGTAAAGCAGTATATAAAGGTACATATTGCACGCACAACACAAGGCTAGAGTAGATTATAGTTCTCTTACAAATTATAGTTCTTCGTACAAACATTGGTAGAAGGACACTGTCCTATAGAGAGATTGCTTATTCTTCGTGTCCTTGTGTTTGACCAGATGGCTGTCAGGACCAGGGCATGCATATCTATGGCATCTATCAGCCTCATAAACATATTTAATGACCCACAGCATGTCATGCATCATGTTTTTTTTCTATAAGAAGTTATTTTTTATTGCTTTGACTCATCCTCACAGCTTTATATTTCACTTGCTAAAGTGCTTTTGATTATCCATTTAATTTAGTGCTATCTCTAAAACATCTTTTATTTGTAAAAACATTCAAATGTTATTCAAGAGGAATACATGTTGGGATGTTCAACTGTATTGGAAATGTTTTCTTTTTAAGCTGGGTCATAAGTCCATGAGCATTCATGATAATTCCTTCTATTTTACATATATTTAGAATAATTCATAAAACATTTAAAATATGCTCTTTTCTTTTTTAAAGATTTCATTCATTACTTTCAGAGAGCGGGGAAGGGGAAGAGGCAGAGAGAGACATCAGTGTAAGATTGCCCCTCACCTGCCTCCAACTACAGACCTGGCTGGAGACCTGGCTTGCAGCTGGTTATGAGCCCTGGCTGGGAATCAAACCAGTGAGCTTTGGGTTCACAGGTCGGCACCTTATCCACTGAGCCACCAGCCAGGGCCTAAAATATGCTCTTTTCATATTTCAGATGCAGGAGGAATATGTTCAATAGTTTCCTCACTTTGAAGTTTAATAACTATTTAAACTGGGTGAACTGGGAAGGCATTGGCATTTCCCTTTGAGCTGCTTAATACTAGGCTCCGACTGTCATAGGTGAGCCTCATCCTCCCTCCAAATGAAACCAAGCCCATCTTTGTATTGCTAGGCTCAGGCTCTCCTCCGCTGGCATGATGCTCATCAGTTCTGCAGCAGAAGTGGGCAGCCCACCAAGAAGAATGTGGCTGGCAGCAAGCGTGTGTGCCCTTCTACGAAGATCATCTACTATCCACAGGTAAGCACTGCTTTAAATAGACAGTAACCCAAGAAGGCTGTGCACCACCCTATCCTGGGGATGGAAGCCTGTACAATTAAAAGGCTCTGCTTAGTGATTCTTCCCTTCATCCTATTTATAGGCTCCAAAGCCCACGTGTCTGCGTTTCCTTCCCCTTTTCCTAGATGGCTCCCGTGGTGATCACTCTGGTGTCAGATGGGACTCGATGCCTGCTGGCCCGCCAGAGCTCCTTTCCCAAGGGCATGTATTCTGCCTTGGCAGGTTTTTGTGATATAGGTAAGGAGTTTAGGGCACACACAGGTGACACTGGAAGGCATGAAAGCACATCAATAGTTATTATTTCTCTGTGTTGCTGTCATAGTGTTTGGAGTCTCAAGCACATTCTTCCTTGTTATGTCAAGAAAATGCCTCTGGCATTATAATTTTCCAATATTTTATAGGCAAACTTTCAAAGATACAGCATAGTTGAAAGAACTATAAAGTGAAAACCCACTAGACTATCATTTTTTATACTTACTTTATCACCTACCTACCTATCCATTCTGACTACCCATCAATCCATTTTTTATTTTTTAAGATTTTATTTATTGTTTTTAGAGAAAAGAGGGAGAGAGAGATCAATGTATGGTTGCCTTTCACCTGCCTCCAGCTACCTACCTGGCTGGAGACCTGGCTTGTAATCTGGTTATGTGCCCTGGCTGGGAATTGAACCAATGACCTTTGGGTTCACAGGCCGGCGCCTTATCCACTGGACTACCAGCCAGGGTCATCTTATTTTTTGATGCATAGATTGCAGATGTTAGTAGAGTTCTCCCTAAATATTTCAGCATGCATAATATTAACTAGAATGCAGTATTTAGGTTTTTTCCCCCTCAATGTTTTGGTGTAAAATTTGCAAATGGTAAAATGTGGCATCAGAATTTTATTAAAGCTGATGACAGCAGTAACCTCTCCTAATGCTATTCTCACTTTGTATTATAACTAACCTGGTAGGTCTTAAGTATTGTAGTTCAACACCCAACTCTAGACTTGATTCCTATTGTAGAGACTCAGAGATTTCTTTTTCTTTTAAAGACTTACTATTTTTCAGAGAGAGGAAAAGGGAGAGCAGAGAGAGAGAGAGAGAGAGACATCAATGTATGGTTGCCTTTCACCTGCCTCCAGCTACAGAGCTGGCTGGAGACCTGGCTTGCAACCTGGTTATGTGCCCTGGCTGGGAATTGAACCAATGGCTCCTGGGTTCGCAAGCTGGCACCTTATCCACTGTGCCACCAGCCAGGGCGAGACTCAGAGATTTAAGGCTCTCTCAAGAGTTTCTTATTGACACTATAGAGCCAGTTTTGCTCTTTCACCAATGGGCATCTATATCACCCTTCCTGCTACAGGGCTGCCTGAATTAATCTGAGTGCTTGTAGGTGAAAGTCTGGAAGAGGCTGTCCGGCGGGAAGTTGCGGAAGAGGTGGGCTTGGAGGTGGAAAAACTGCAGTACTCTGCATCCCAGCACTGGCCCTTTCCTAACAGCTCACTCATGATTGCTTATCATGCAACTGTGAATCCAGGACAGACAGAGGTTAGTTCTGATGCTTCCCATATGCTGGTCTTTCCTTTGCCTCATCCAAGCTTGTCAGTAGGTACTAACTAACCACCTGTCTAGTCCAACACTGTCTAGATTATACAAAGATGTGTAAATTATGATTTATCTCCTTAAGGAATTTGCAATCTTATAAGGAAAATAATCACCATGGAAACTGGGATTGCCAACATGATCATCTTTCTTCCTTGCATATGGCTCAGTCATGAGACAATATATCTTTCATCATCAGGACTTAACACAGCATCTCCCATAGATTAAGCATATAATATATCACATGTAATGATTGATTTCAAGATTGATCTTATTGCTTAAGTCAATTAGGATTGACTTAATTATCAATTACATAATAATGGTAATGATTATAGGACCTCATCTTACTCTCCTGTAGCATCCTGACAGATGGCATCGTTTCCTATCTAACATAGTCTGTGTATTATGTTTTGGTTTCTGTGGAGTGAATAATAGCTAATCTTTTTCAGCTTCCTATAGATTCAATTTGTATTACTTTGCTTCTTGCAAAGAAGATACTATGATTCTGAGTAACCTTAATTAACCTTTATCTTTTAAAGTAACATTTGTATGTTACAAAATCAAGAGGTACAGAGAAAAACAAGTATTATTCATAATTTACCACTGTGTTAACCGCTCTTAATATTATTTGTACATAATTTTTAAAAATGTCTTTATTATTGAAAATACATGCAATCCTCATCTCTTAATTATGCCTCTTTTGCTTCTGGGCATGGGTCCGGGTATTTTCTCTTAGCCTATGGGTCCCAGGTATCTTCTAAGATTGCTCAATTCCAGAACCATTTGCTCATCTTTGATCATCTTATTCTAATTTCTGTAGCTCCTAATCTTACATTGTTTTTCCTTATGTCTTTTAGATCCAGGCGAACTTGAGAGAACTAGAAGCAGCTGCCTGGTTTAGTCGTGATGAGGTGGTCATGGCCTTGAAGAGAAATAGCCCATATACTAAGCAACAGAATGGGACTATCCCATTCTCATTACCCCCTAAGTTAGCCATTGCTCACCAACTGATTAAGGAGTGGGTGGAAAAACCAACCTGTTCTTCCCTACCTGCCTAGCTCAGATCGGGCCACCTAGAGGAGCACACCAATTATCAGTTGAAAAGGAGAGGTGACAAAAGGCCATATCCAGCCAACCTCATGTTAAGGCAGAGAATAAGGTGAACCTACAGCAAGACACCAATGCGAGCAGTGTTAGTGAAAGCAGTTCCTACTAATAGACTATTGAAGATGCCAGAGTGAGAAGAAAAACTAATGAGATGACAATTGTCAAAGCTTTAATTTAGATGTAGGCCCTTGTTCACCCATTTTCTCCTGAGGCCTTGGGAGCAAACAACTTTTGACCTGTGGCTTGTTAATGTGCGTTTTTATCTAACTGCTAAAATGTGCCTGGTATAATTTTGGTTGAAACGTTTATCTTTGTATTAAATATATATAGCAAATCTCAACCCATGGATTTATGGATTTACTTTTTATCCTCATAGACTTAAGACGAATAGCAAAGCATAACATTTTAAAATTCATTTACAGGTGATTATTTTGTACATGGTAGTTTTTTTTTTTTTTTAAGTTATGAAGTTTATTAATCCTCTCATGAAAATCTGCATAATCACCACAGATAAGTCACTGAAGAATCTTTACTCCTTCTGTTGTCTCATCTCCAGCTCACTTTTTGCCAGCACCAACATTGGCCTTTGCAGTCCCCCTGACTTTCTTCATTCCGTTCTTGAGTTCCTTTCTGTTTTCTTGAGGTCTTCTTCTTCTCATAGACTCCATGTCTTGCAAGTCTATGTTTGGGTTCATTTTTCTTTGCATAATCCAAGGAATCATAAATCATGCCAAAGCCCGTGGTTTTGCCACCACCAAAATGAGTTCTGAATCCAAACACAAAGATGACATCAGGTGTGGTCTTATACATTTTGCCTAGTTTCTCCCGAATTTCTGTCTTGGGTACTGTTGCCTTGCCCGGGTGAAGGACATCAACAGCCATTTGTTCCCGCTGAAGTAGTCTATTGGTCATGAACTTCCTAGTCCGGATAGTCACTGTGTTGTTCATGATGGAACCCGGCTTCAAGCCCATGGTAGTTTTAAACAAAGGTCATACATAGTTCTTTAAGTCACCTAAAGGGATGAGGAAAATGGAAGCTAAGGCCTCAGAGCCCTCTATAATTAATCTGATGCAATGATGTTCTGTTAAGGTAACTGCATCCCAGTGGGGCACAAGATGGTTTTTGTTTTTTTTTTGCTGTTGCTTGCTTAATTTGTGACCCAAGGCCAGGATTATCACTTTGCCATTCCGTTTTCCTAAATGTAAAATGGTTGCAGAAAATAGCCCTAGCCGGTGTGGCTCAATGGATTGAGCACCAGCCTGCAAACCAAAGTGTCCCTGGTTCGATTCCCAGTCAGGGTACATACCTGGGTTGCAGGCAAGGTCTCCAGCCAGGTCCCCAGCTGGAGGCAGGTGAAAGGCAGCCATATATTGATGTTTTTCTCCCTTTCTTCCTCCCTTCCCCTCTCTCTAAAAAGAATAAAATCTTTAAAAAATTTGCAAAAAGTGAACAGGACAAGGGGAGAAAAGGAATCTGTTAGTGTGACATGTTTAAGTCCAGGCTCCAACTCTGTGGAACATCTGAAGCAATGTGCACAAGAAATACTGTTGGAGACCAGTTTGAAAAGAAACGAATGGCTGGGGAAAGAGTTGTATCCTTAGGTGATTTTAGACACTAAATTGATTAAATACATAAGTGCCAAAGACCCTAAGACTGAATCCATCAGAGTTCCATAGGACTAAGCAAAAGAGATTCTGGAACTAAAACAGTTGAATCACTGAATTTCCTTTTGAAACCGAAAGGTCACTGTTCTCACTATTGCCAGCAAACCATCATTGCACTGGGAAATCAAGGTGCATTCATCAGGATATGTTGAGGGATAAAATATGATGGGACATGATTACCCTGTTAGATTGGCAGCTTGCCCTGACCTGAGCTGAACCCAGCATGTAGAAGAGAAAAGCACTCTCGAAAGAGAGGTCCTGAGATTTCCTCATATCTTGCAGTCAGAAGAAAACAGTTCAGGGTCCATTTGTATTACCATATCCCAATCTTTGTGGGTGTGTTTGTGAGCACATGTGTACACATCCCCCGTCTGAAAATACAGGATAGAAAGGGGAGTGTGTGGTGTTTTTCAAATTTACCATGGAGTAACTGTTTGCTTTTGGATTAATGTGTTGTTTTGAGAAAGAAAAGATGAGAGTGGCTAATAGGAGAAGCTGTGACATTGAACTTTGTTTCCCAGCAATGAGTGGGAAGAGAGCTTTGCTTTAGAACTCCAAGGATATCTGAAAGCTGAGGCAAAAGAGGACAAGGTTGGGATACTGAAAATGACAGATAAATAAAAGAAACTTTGGTTCAGGGCTTACCGGGCAGGAAAATGTTTATGTGGCAATTAATTAGGTGCTAACGATAAAAAGAACCCACTGGTCTATGAAGTACGATAGTAAAAACAGGTAAAACATGAAAATAAATGTATTTGTCACCAGAGTGAGCCAAGATCAGGGTCATTCCTGGTAACTTGAATAAATAAACAACTCATTCATTCCTCATTTTTGACTACCTTCCTTTCTCTACCCAACATGTAATCCTCAATAAAACTAAACAATGTTCTAAACATGGGACAGGTAAATCTCATCTCAGGGGCTCGGTGCTCTCTTCTGCTGACTTCAGTGCCTGAGTGCACCCCTTGGAGATCACCAAGACCCATGCAGAGCAGGCAGTATCTGAGGAAAAGTCAATCTTTGAAATTTGTCATAAAGAAACATTTTTACTAAAAGAGCACTATATGCTAGAAATACGCACACTCAGATTCAGTATTTATTTAAGAAAAGAAGAGAGGCTAGGCTTGCAGTTCGTCTTCCGTTGGCTCACTTGCAGGTCTGTGATCAGCGCTGTCAGGCAGCTGCACTCCCATGCTCTGGAAGAGGTTGGAAGCAGGTCCTGCCAGGCCAGCCTGGGAACTGTATGATTCCAGTATGTTTGAAACCAGGTTCAGGTCTATATCCACTGGTGTCATAACAGAGCCTCCTGCATCATTACCCTCTTCATGTGAATTCTTACTGGTAGATTCCTTATTCATAGAGGGAAAGAAAATCACGGGATGATATGATGTTAAGATTGATGACAGCTACAATACAAAGCTAACTAGGCAACAATGTAAAATTGAATCCCAAATTCTTCTTGGTAGAAAATAAAAATACAGCCTAATAAACTATGTAATGTAAAACACATATTAAAATTTGGTTCCAAAGACCACAACATACTTCCTTCTAGGAAAAGTATCTTCAAATTGAACAAATTCCTTTCCCATTTTGACATAGGCCAAGGGAGATAACTAGGGAGGTTCATTCATAGTGTGCCTAAGAGTTATAAATAAACAGGAACATTAAAAACATTTTTTTTTTCTAAGTGAAAGAAACTAGATTGTCTTCTCTCCCCCTCCCAATGAAGAAACTTAAAAACATGAAGCTCACAGACAGCAATATGGGGACTGACTTGGGGTGGGGAGAAGGTGATGTTGGCTCGAGGTGGAGAGGAGAGAAAAAGTAAGAACAGCTGTAACGGCATATATGTATGTTGTACATAAAAAACTGAAGCTCTTTGGAATTGAGCCACAAAGACAATTGTTACTTAAGCCTCTGCTTTCACAGGTTGGGGGAAAAGTTTGAAAGATGCAACTTGATCCATAGACCTTTATCTCCTCACTATTCGAAGTGGGCCTAAAACCAGCAAGCAGTATGTGCACTGCTTGGGAGCTTGTTGAAAATATACAATCTCAGACTCAGCCCAGACATCCTTAACCAGAATCTATTTTTTAATAATATCTTTAGGTGGCTCATATTCATACTGAAATTTAAGAAACTGCTTTAGATAAATCTAAATACTGGAAGTACTATAGTTTTAAATGTGGTTTAAATGATCAAAGCAAGAGATTAACATTATCTAAGGGTCCATGATGGGGTTTACTATTGTCTTAGTTGGTTCTCATGTTAATTCTGTAACATGAGGATTATTGGTTAATGGACATAGTCATAGTGGATGACAGAGATGAATTTCCAATCCTAATCCATGAGATTCTAGGGTCCATTCTATTTCCCTAATTTCTTTGTCTAGGGTTAGACAGTGCTAGTATAAAAACTAGTCCTGGCTGGTGTGGCTCAGTGGACTGAGCACTGGCCTGTGAACCCATGTGTCACAGGTTCAAATCCCAGTCAGGGCACATACCCAGATTGCAAGCCAGGTCTCCAGCCAGGTCACCAGCTGGAGGCAGGTGAAAGGCAACCCCTACCTTTGGTGTTTCTCTCCCTTTCTTTCTCCCTCCCTTCCCATCTCTCTAAAAATAATGAATATCGTAATGAATATCGCCCTGGGTGGTGGCTCAATGGAAAGGTGCCAGCCTGAGAACCCAAAGGCCGCTGGTTTGACTCCCAGTCAGGGCACATAACCAGGTTGCAAGTCAGGTCTCCAGCCAGGTCCATAGCTGGAGGCAGGTGAAAGGCAACCATACAATGATGTTTCTCTCCTTCTCTGCCTCCCTCCCTTCCCTTCTCTCTAAAAATAATGAATAAAATCTTTAAAAAATTAGGGTCATAGTATACTAATTTCAACACATCACAGGACTTTATTTTAAATCCTGATAACATAGAATAAATAATATAATTAAGCTTACGTTTAGAAAAGTAAAGTTAATAATCCTTATCAGAGTTAGGGAAAATGAGTATTCTTTACTTCAAATTAAAAAATCAAATTTATCAGAAAAATAGTATCACAAACTAAAAAAACCCCAGATAAAATATGGTTTTAGCTATTCTTTGTGACAAACTCAGAAAAAGAAAGAAATTAAACATACACATACCATTTGCTTCTGGGTGGTGAAACTTTTGCCAATGATGGTATGTGCCAATTCCTGGTCCATCTGGGCCATGTATGACTTGAGATCATCAAGAGTTCCTTTTACGGACCCTTCTTCCCTGGCCTCGTGTGTTTCAAAATCCAACTCATCATCACTATCTAAACTCTCAAATTCTTCCTCATCCAGGTCATCGGAATCTGACTCATGAGGCCTTGGTCCTACATTCCAACACAGGAAAAGCCACTTGGTAAATAAAATTCTGAGTGATTACACATTTCAAAAGACTTAGAATATTATTTGCATAAAACAAGCAATTTACATAGGCAAACTCCTTCACAAAAACCACTTCTGGAAAATGGTACTGCTGGCAGGTATTTGCAGAAAAGTACATAGGCTAACCTGAAAGATTCATCTTTTCTTTTTTTTAAATGTGATTTCAATGAATTAAAATGTCTTCTTAAAAAATTTAAAACTACATAAACGCATAAATACATTTTCATGTCAACATTTGAGCCACACGGAATTACTGTCGTACATTTCACTTTCTTGCTAGAGTTAGGCATCTTTAACAGTTTGGTGGGTATCCAGACCTTTATCAATGCAATTCTGTATGTATATATACATATACATATATATATATATATATATGGTTGTATTTGTCCCACAAATATACATAATGAACAATGGTTTGCTTTTCCACTAATTTGTATGTCTTAGAGGTCTTTCTCTGTCAAAACACATAGATGAACCTCATTCTATATTAAGTATTTCAAAATACAGGTAGGTAGTTGACCCTTGAAAAATGCATATAACTTGTAACTCCCCAAAAACTTTACTAATAGCCTACTGTTGGCCAAAAGCCTTACTGATAGCATAGTTGATTAACATATTCTGTATATGGATTATATACTGTATTCTTACAATAAAGTAAGCTAAAGAAAAGAAAATGTTATTAAGAAAATCATAAGGAAAGTACATTTATAGTATTTACATGTAAGTAGACTCACACAGTTCAGTCCCATGTTGTTCAAGGGTAACTGTACTGTGATTTATTTAACCATTTCCCTCTTGATAGACATTTAGGATATTCCATTTTTTTGATACTACAATGCTGCAATCACTATAGTAGTACATGTACCCTTTTTATGGAGTAAATTCCTGGAAGTGAAATTGCTAAGTCAAAAGTTATAAACATTCTAGGGTACCAAACTGCCCTGTGAAAAGATGACTTGCACTTCTACCCTGCCTGTGTGAAAAGTGTTCATTTCCCCAACCCTTGAGAAAAATGGTTATCATCGATCTTTTAAATTTTTGCCAATATAATGGGCAGAAATTTCTTATTTTTACTGTGTATTTATTTGCTTATTGGAAACAATTAACTATCTTCAAATATTTATTGACTATATTTCTTCTTCAAGGCTACGCCTTTTTATATCCTTTGTTGATTTCTTTTATTGGGCTATATGTTTTATTATTAATGTGTGTAAGTTCAGTAAGTATAAAAGAAAAAAGTAATACTAAGAGCCAAGGTAAACTATTCACTCAGTCAACAACTATGAGAAACTACCATGTTAAACACTAAATAAGCTAAGCATCCTCTGTAAAATGATTCAAGAAAGCAGGCATTTGTTATTGAAAGCAATTCAAAATTATGAAAAGAAGGCATTGTTTTGTCTTCTGAGAGATCCAATGCTCCACTGCCCTACCCATGCTACTTAATACAAAATGAAAATAAACATTATGCTGTAACTTACCTAAAATCTTATCAAAATAATTAAGAAAAGAATCTGCATCAAAAGTGATTGGAGCCTCAGAAGGTTCCCTGAAAGGTTAAAGGAAAAAAACAATTTACCTTGAACATAAGTCTTTCACACTTTTTCTAAAATAGCGCTATTCTTAGGAACACTACTAGAGCAATAACCTCAAAAGAGGTGCAACAAGGAGAATTGTAGTTTAAATTTAAAAACCCTTATACTTGCTGGTATTTCAGGACAACAGAATTGGGGAAGATTGATACAAGTAAAAACTGCAATTTGTTTACTCACTTTCAACTTAAGTTATTTTAGGAATCTACGCATCCTTCCCCTCCCACAAGATATACCTAATGTTAGCAAAAAAAGGTATTTCTATTTTATTTTATTATTTTTTTATTTTTTAAGATTTTATTTATTATTTTCAGAGAAAGAGGAAGGGAGAGAGGCAGACAGGGAGAGAGACATCAATGTATGGTTGCCTTTCACCTGCCTCCAGCTACAGACCTGGCTGGAGACCTGGCTTGCAACCTGGTTATGTGCCCTGGCTGGGGAATCGAACCAGCAACCTTTGGGTTTGCAAGCCAGCACCTATCCACTGAGCCACTTGCCAGGATTTAGAGATATTTCTATTTTAAAACCAAACATTTAAAATTATTAAGAACAATATTGGCTGTACCTAAGTTTTAATCATATCATGGGCTCCAGAGCATCAACACTAATAAAGATATATTTGCTGTGCAAGTAACAATTACATCTACTATTTCCCCATTACTTCCCATTTCTTCCTCTGAGGAATCCTTTTATCCCACCCTTTTGAAGCTTCCAAAAGGCTTGCAAGTGAGGGAAAGAAGTCTGAGTGTGCTGAGAGCCAGATGTTAAGAGCCCATAAGGTTCTGAGTAAAAATCAAAAGAAGCACATGGTTGTCTTAAGAGCTACGAGATGGTAGCTTTTAAGATTTGTTGAGTGGTTTCTCTATCTTACTTAAAGGATTTCAAAGGATAAGGTTACTAAAAATCTGACTCCATTTAAGTAAGTTATCATGACTAGGTACAAAACAGGGAACCAAAGCAGTAGAAATCATTTACTTCAAACAAAAAAGTGAGGAACTGGCAATGATGGATGACTTCAATATCTCAGTTATAATGACTTAGATACTTATACTTGAACACAAATTACCGAGGCAGCTCTGCTCCTTTGTGGGTTGAGACTTTGGATAGGAAAGCTTTCATGCCCTTTGAGACTTGAGTTAAGTCGTAGTTCTCCTCCTTCTTGGAAATGGGGGGTCCTGGTTCATTTTTGCCAGAAGCTTCCTGAAGTAGTTGGTCCAATTGATCTGGTGAGAGATCTAACCACTGGTCATCTGAAAAAAGAGAAGGCATGGTACCACCATACTATACTACATTCACATGAAAAGTACCCTTGGGGAAGGCTCCTATGAGACTTAGTTTTAATTTTTCTCTGCTTTATCCTGGTCCATCACTTACCATCTTCTGGGGGAAGACTGGCTTCTTCTTTCTTAAGCTCTTCAATATCAAATGGCAATGTCTGTAATAAGGTTAAGATTTCTTCCCCTGGACTCAGAGAAAGAGAGCTATAAAAAAATAAAACAGAAGTATTTTTTAATGAGAGTGCTCAGAGTAATAATTACAAAAATATAGTATTTTAAAGTTGGAAGGAATTACATAGTCTATTCTGCTTTTAAAATATTTGTTTTAGGAGATGGATACCTTTTCCTCAAAATTTACTAGGAACTCTATAAAAGAGCTGAAAGAAAAACTGCTTTTAAAGCAAAGGAAACCATAAACCATCAAAATATAAAGAGAGGGAGAGAGAGAAAAGGCAACCTATAGGGGACTGACCTTGGCCGGAACTATCCTGGAAACCCTGGGATCTACACACCCAGTGGACAGCAACAGACCACATTGGAACACCAGCACCCTGCCCCTGCACAGCTGACCCTCCACAGAGGGTGGAGGTTAGGGGTCAGTGTGAGCAATCAGTACTTGCAGCTGAATGGCCTGGGAAATCCCTCCCACTGATCTGCCTACAGCAACCAAGGCTCAACTATAAGAGGAGGGTGTACTCATCCCACACAAAGGGCACACCTCAAGTACTTAGCTTGGGTGACAGGGAAGGCAGTGCCACTGGACCCTACAGGACAACTAATACAGTAAGGCCAAACTACCAAGACACAGAGTCAAAGCCGCTCTACCTAATACACAAAAACAAACATGGGGAGGCTGCCAAATTAAGGAGGCAAAGAAATATGACCCAAATGAAAGAAAAGAACAAAACTCCAGAAAACAAACTAAATGAAATAGGGATAGCCAACTTATCAGATGCAGAGTTCAAAACACTGGTGATCAGGATGGTCAGAGAAATGATTGAGTATGGCCACAAAATAAAGAAGTGGAGGCTATACAAAATGAAATAAAGAAAAATAAACAGGGAACCAACAGTGAAGAGAAAGGAGCCAGGATTCAAATCAATAATTTAGAACAAAAGGAAGAAATAAACATTCATCTGGAATAGGAGAAACAAGAATTGAAAAAAAATGAGAAGAGGATTAGGAACCTCTGGGACACCTCGAAACATACCAACATCCAAATTATAGGGGTGCCGAAAGGAGAAGTGAAAGAGCAAAAAATTAAAAACATATTTGAAAATATAATGAAGGAAAACTTCCCTAATTTGGCAAAGAAAATAGACATACAAGTCCAGGAAGCACAGAATACCAAACAAGTTGGACCCAGAGAGGATCACATCAAGACACATCATAATAAAAATGCCAAAGGGCAAAGGGAGAATCTTAAAAGCGGCAAGAGAAAAGAAGAGAGTTACTTACAAAGGAATTCCTATAAGACTATCAGCTGATTTCTCAAAAGAAACTGCAGGCAAGAAGGGCCTGGCAAGAAGTATTCAAAGTGATGAAAAGCAAAGAAAGAGGTCTATCCAGCAAACCTATCATTCAGAATGGAAGGGCAGATAGAGTGCTTTCCAGACAAGGTAAAGCTAAAGGAATTCATCATCACCAAGCCATTATTATGTGAAACGTTAGAGGGGCTTACTTAAGTGAAAGGGGATCAAAATTATGAACATTAAAAAGATAACAAACTCATAAGTATCAACAACAGAATCTAAAAAATAAAAACAAAAATAAGCAGACAACCAGAGAGGTAACAGAATCAAAGATATGGGGAACATTTGTAGGGGTGTCAGCTGGAAGAGGGAAGGGGAAGAAGGGGGAAAGGTGCAGGGATTAAGCATAGTTGGTGCAGAATAGATAGGGAGGTATTAAGAATAGTACAGGAGGCCCTGGCTGGTGGCACAGTGGGTAAGGCAACGGCCTGTGAAGCCAAAGGTTCTCTCCCTTTCCCTCTCTCTAAGAATAATAAATAAAATCTTTTTTTTAAAAATCCTTAATAAAAAAAAAAAAGAGAGGCCCTGGCTGGTGGCACAGTGGGTAAGGTGCCAGCCTGCGAACCCAAAGGTTGCAGGTTCGATTCCCCAGCCACGGCACATAACCAGGTTGCAAGCCAGGTCTCCAGTCAGATCTGTGGCTGGAGGCAGGCGAAAAGCAACCATACGTTGATGTCTCTCTCCCTCTCTGCCTCTCTCCCTTCCCCTCTTTCTAAAAATAATGAAATAAAATCTTAAAAAAAAAAAAAAGAGTAGGTAATTCCTTAACCTCTGCCACCATCATTAAGAAGTGATAAACTCACCTTTCTGGTCGGTTTACTGAGAGTTGGAAGTAGTTCTTTGCCATTTCTAGTCTTTCCTGGTATTGCACAGAACCTTCTATCAGTCCCTAAAAAGATAATCATGGCTTATCAGCACATTATTTACATGATGTCATTAAAATGACCTGCTTACCAACAACTTTCAGAAAGGCAGTGCATGATGCATTGTTCAGAAATCATGAGGCCTGAGTTAGCCCTTGTTTTGTCATTATTAAACCTGTTTGAGCTCTGGTTTCTTTAAAAAAGGGTACAATAGCCAGGTGCTGGAAACAGCCTAAGTGCCCATCGGTGGATGATTGGATCAAAAAACTTTGGTACATTTACACAATGGAATTCTATATGGCAGAAAGAAAGAAGGAACTTGTACCCTTTGCAACAACATGGATGGAACTGGAGAATATTATGCTTAGTGAAATAAGCCAGTCAGTGAAGGACAGGTATCATATG
>PVIW01003862.1:0-146120 GCA_004026585.1 Noctilio leporinus | reverse complement strand
AAAGTAGGGAAGATAAACTCAAAAATAAATAAATAAATAAATAAAATAAGTAACAACACGACTGTTTCACATACAACTATAAACCTCCTTTCGCAACACCCTGTGTTAGTTGGAAAATAGTGCTTTCAACTAGCATTCTACCAGGTTAGTTTCGTAACTTACTATAAAGAGCTAGGAAAGGTATTCCTCTATGAAAGGTATTTCGAATAACTTTCTACAAAATTATAATCCTGGGAAAGAAAACATCTGAGGACACTTCATTGAACAATTTAAAAAGCAGTATTTATCTTCAAATGGGGGATACATTCTCAAGATTCAGATATCAAAATACTATTATAAAAACCATATACTGAGAAGTCTCATTATCACCCCAATGCCATCCACCCATGTTTCCACTTCCCATCCTATCACTTATAAACACTTACCTTTACTATGTACAATACTTTCTATCCTCTTCCCTTCTTCTCTTTTTTATTTAATGCTAGTCACCACCCACAAAACTGGTTTCATAATCCCAGTAATGGGAATTGCTATTTGTGAGGTACAAATATTTCCTGCTGCTATACATGATGATATGGGGTTGGCCAAAAAGTCCCTTTAGTTTTTTCCATAAAATAAGACATATTTTTCATTTTCAATAATAACTTTACTGACTTGGATATTTTGAGTATGTTGGCTATCTCCCACGAGTAATAACACTGACTGTTCTCAATTACTGTCTCAATTTGACCATTATTAACTTCAACTGGTCTGACCATGGAGCGTCATCCAGCAAAAAATCTCTGGCATGAAATTTCATAAAACTGTTGACATGTTTAATCAGTCACAGAACCTTCTCCACACACTGCATGAATTATTTCTGTGTTTCACCTGATTTACCTTTCTTCAAATAAGAGAATAATTTGACAAAAATGTTGCATATTTCCCTCCATCTTCAATATTAAAATGACTACAGATTCCCCGGCCTGGGCACATAACCAGGTTGCAAGCCAGGTCTCCAGCCAAGTCCGCAGCTGGAGTCAGGTGAAAGGCAACTATACATTGATGTTTCTCTCCCTCTCTATTTCTCTCCTTTCCCCTCTCTCTGAAAATAATAAATAAAATCTTAATAAATAATCCTTAAAAAAAAAATGACTATACAAAAATTCACCAGTTTTGGTTTGTTAAATGTACGCTGATATGAAAGCAGTCACAATACAATATAAAAAATTGTTTTGAATGAAGTTAAAAACAACTAAGTATTAAAGCCATTTTATGAAAACAAAAAACAAACAAACAAAAAAACCTTTTTGTCATAAGAACCTATGCACACCTATGTTCATAGCGGCACTATTTACAATGGCCAGGTGCTGGAAACAGCCTAAGTGCCCATCAGTGGATGATTGGATCAAAAAACTTTGGTACATTTACACAATGGAATTCTATATGGCAGAAAGAAAGAAGGAACTTGTACCCTTTGCAACAACATGGATGGAACTGGAGAATACTATGCTTAGTGAAATAAGCCAGTCAGTGAAGGACAGGTATCACATGTTCTCACCCATTACGGGACAATAATGAGCAAAACTAACAACAAGCAAAACAGAACCAAGTGTATGAATACAAGGAATAGGCCTGCAGTGGTCAGGAGGAAAGGGGTAGGGGGGACGGGGGAGGCAGAGGGAAAGAAGGGGAGCAGCTTAGATAAGAACCTAGTATAAAGGAACCATGGACATGGACAACAGGTGGGATTGACTTTGGGGGGAAAGGGTGGGTGGGGAGGGGGACAGAGGGGAGAAAAAAAGGGATGGATGTAATACAACAACAATAAAATTAAAAGAAAAAAAAAAAAACAAAAACCTTTTTGGCCAACCCAATACTTACACATTTAAATATTCCAACAGTTTAAATTTCTATCACACAGTAATTATGCTGAGTGAAAAGCCAGGCAGAAAATATTACACACTGATCCCATTTATATAAACTCTGGAATATGTAACTTAATCTACATGACAGAAAACAAGTGAGCTGCAGCTTAGGGGCAGGAGCCAGAGAAGGGCAGATGAACTACAATTTACTGAATGTCAATTATATCCCAACTAAAATGTTTTAAAAAATGCCAACCTTAAAGAAAGAAAATTAATAAAAAATGCAATCTTACTCATTGCTTATTCCAGTAAATGGACTAAGAAAACACAGCAGAACAGAATTCATCAGTTTCAAAGTTTCTCTTTATGACTGTTCTCCCTTTGTAAAACAAATTAAAAGAGACACAGAACAGCTCAACTGCAATAGTGCACAGCAAGTCTCATGACAGCTAAATATTATTTGTGAAAAGAAAAGCAATTTAAAAAGCAAAGAGAAGACTTCAACAAGTCTGGTATCATATCATGTAGGGGCAAAATTCATAATGTAGAACAGGCACAAAGGGTATCACAGAAATAACAGCAGCAAATATTGATCAAGGAGTTATATATTTTATCATAGACTAGAACAGCAACCCTTAACATCTTACTGGAGTCTCAATTTTACAGATGGGAACTAAGATTTAGGATACTTAAGAAACTTTTTCAGTAACCCACAGCACCAAATCTCAAACCCACATGTAACTCTAAAACTATGCTTTTAAAAACTATACTATAGTTCATTATGATGACCATGAGTTATTGAGCAAAGGTTAAATTGTGTTCAATAAAACTGCATGTAAGAAGTGAAGAAATGTGACAAATTTTAGAAAGACTCATGAAAATAGTTGAAGAAATTGAGATAACTAAAACAGTAAATATCAGGTATATGGAAAATACCCTTGTGACAATGCCAGTATCAGGCATTACAGTCTAAATTCCATTTTTGCAATTACCTTACAGAATGTCTATGATGATGATTTTTTAAAAAATATTCATTTTTATTATTTTTAGAGAAAGGGGTAGGGAGACAGACATCAACGTATGGTTGCCTTTCACCTGCCTCCAGTTGGGGATCTGGCTGGAGACCTGGCCGGCAACCTGGCCATGTGCCCTAGCTGGGGAATCGAACCAGCAACCTCTAGGTTTGCAGGCTGGTGCGTTACCCACTGTGCCACCAGCCAGGGCTGATCTTTTTTCCAAAGCAAAAAAGGTTCAAATGAACATACCTGATTATCTGAGTAAGAAAGCTGCCTGTTGGTTTCCTTCTGTGTGATTCTGCTGCCCAGAATAGCTCCAAAACTACCAGACCCCTGAGAAGGTTTCATGGCTAGTATAAAAGCAAACAAACAAAAGAACCCCAGATCACTGATTTTGATAGAGATTTGTCATTATTATTATGTAATGTTGCAGAAATAAATCAAGTGCTTATTAATTATTCTTTCTGAAAAGAAAGTATGTATGATATAAACAGTAATTAAAATTTAGAACTAATCTCAAGCAAAAAATGAAACAACATGCAAGAATTTGGGAACATGTAATAGAATAAAATTTTAATAGCAAAATAAAAATGCTACAAATTCTCCCTATATCAATATTTACACAGTAAATAATTATACAGTAATTAATACTGTGTCTATGGCACGAACACTGACAATGGGTGTCAAGACATGTCCAAACCAGTGACAGTTACATTTCCAACAATGTTTACTCTAAAGCATTCTCTGTAAGTTCAGCAAGTGGAATACATGGGTTCTAGTCCAAAGAAATCAGTGCTAGTTTACAGAATATGCAAGATACTGTATAAATATGAATTTGTACATATTTGTGCATAAATCTGTAAAATGTTTTTTATACTTTAGTCAACTCCCACTAATGATCATTTGGAATGTTTTGATTTTTAAAAATTGAAAATAATGCTGAACATTCTTTTACATCTTTTTTGCACTAACAGTACAATTTTTGTAGGATAAATTCCTCTAGACTTAGAATTGCTGTGTTAAGGGATGCTCTGGCTAGCCTTCCAGCTAGCCTTCCAGTATTATGCTGAATAAAAGTGAGAAAGGACATCCTTGCCTTGTTGCTGATTCTAGAAGAAAATCTTTTAGTTTATCATAATTGCGATGTTTAGTAGTGGACTTTCACACATGATATTTATAACACTGAGGCAGTTTCCTTCTATTTCTAGTTTACTGAGTATATTTTATCATGAAAGGATATTGAGTTTTATCAAATGCTTCTTCTGCACTGAGATGATCATGTGGTTTTTGTCCATCATTCTTAGTCTGGTGTATTATATTGATGAATTTTTTTCACATCCTTGCATTACAGAAATAAGTTCCATCTGATCATGGTGTGTAATCCTTTTAATGTGCTGTTGAATTTGGTCTGCTAGTATTTTGTTGAACATTTCTGAATAAATGTTTACCCAAGATACTGGTCTGGAGTTTAGTAATATTCTTTTATAACCACTAATGTCGCACCTTGGGACAATTGGTGCTCACCTGCATTAAGTCTGTTTTGATGGACTGCATCAAGAAATAGCCTCATCTCCTCTGCATCCTTACTTGGTACTTTGTCAATAGACAAGAAGCTGTTATCTTGCAATGTTAACATTAAGCGGCTTTGTTTTGCTCCACTTGGTCGAAGTACCACGTTTTT
The DNA here is from genome assembly GCA_004026585.1 of Noctilio leporinus. Classification (NCBI taxonomy): domain Eukaryota; kingdom Metazoa; phylum Chordata; class Mammalia; order Chiroptera; family Noctilionidae; genus Noctilio; species Noctilio leporinus. The sequence continues at coordinate 141,576 of PVIW01003862.1, read as the reverse complement.
AATGTTATGACTTAGCTGGTCAACACAAAAGGAAAATGTATTATTAAAAACATATGATAAATGAAGTATATAATAAGCTGTATAACAAATACTAAACTTTATTCTTTCTAAGTTACATTTCTTACTCTTACCCACATTTAGTTTTATTCCCCAACTGAAGAGTTCCCATTTTTTGGCACATATAAATCAAAAGATTTCACCTTTAGGAAAAGTAAACAGTTATTAACATTTACTTTCAATCATAATCTTAGCGGTCTTGTTTCTATGGTAGGGCACTGTATATTTTCAGTTATAAAGTTTTAGAAGCTAGTGAGTTTTTTTTCAGAACTCAGAAAGCCATAGTGAATTACAGGTTTTTGTGTTTTTTTTTTAAACAAAAGCTTGTAAGATATCTGGCAAATGATTTAAGTCACTTTGATGTAAAAAGGACATATTAATTCAAACCATAATTCTCAAAAGAATTCCATCAAACACATTGAAATAAAACTTTACCAGTATAAGAACATCTGTTTTTCTTTTTTAACTGTCCAAGCATGCTCATTTAATTATTATTCAACCATAAAAAACGAGCACACTGGAGCTATCTTAGCTTTCTTTTCCCATTCCCTAGAACTGTTTCAATAACTTGTCTTATACTTCTCCAGATTCTGCATATGTACTATGATGTGACAGCTGTTCTATTCTCTTTGCTAAAATTTTCCAAGACTAAATTAATAAATGTTGCAGTTTCTTTATTATCTACATAATTCCTGCCCATTCGGGCATACCTATTCTTTAACATTCTCCCCCAGCAGGCATATACAAAGGTTTCTAAAGCTGCCTATTGCTGAAGACATACTCTCTGAACAGCATTAAAAAGGAAGAAATAGCCCTGGCTGGTAGCACAGTGGATAAGGCACCAGCCTGCGAACCCAAAGGTCGCAGGTTCGATTCCCCAGCCAGGGCACATAACAAGGTTGCAAACCAGGTCTCCAGTCAGGTCTGTAGCTGGAGGCAGGTGAAAAGCAACCATACATTGATGTCTCTCTCCCTCTCTGCCTCTCTCCCTTCCCCTCTTTCTAAAAATAATGAAATAAAATCTTAAAAAAAAAAAAAAAAAAAAAAGCAAGAAATAGTTCATAATTTTTTTAATTAGCAAAAATTGACTCTTGTCAATTTTTATATAAGAATGAAAACACAATTTTTCCAGGCTTTAATTTATACTTAAATTTTAAGAGATATATAGGTTTTAAATTAAAGTTCTTCTTTCTTTTCTTTTTTTAAAGATTTTATTTATTATTTCCAGAGAGAGAGAGGAAGGGAGAGAGAGGCAGAGAGGGAGAGAGGGAGAGAAACATCAATGCATGGTTGCCTTTCACCTGCCTCCAGCCACAGACCTGGCTGGAGACCTGGCTTGCAACCTGGTTGTGTGCCCTGGCTGGGGAATCGAACCAGTGACCTTTGAGTTCACAGGCCAATGCCTTATTCACTGTGCTACCAGCCAGGGCTAAATTCAAGTTCTTGAGTAGACATTTTATCATAAAACAGTAACTGGTCTCAGATGCTCTAACTCCAAAATATAAGTGAGTAGTTTAGCATAAGAAGGAAAATAAATCACATAAACCCATTACTCTGATCAATATACCACTTTTAAAAAGTGAAAGTTAAATATAAGGAGAAATATTTGTTCATTAACAAATAAGCTGAGAATAACCTTGAACTTGATACTTTAGTAAGTGAAGAAACTATCTAGCCCCACAATTTTTCCAACTACTAATAATGGTGAGGACTCCCAACCCTTTCTCTAAGTGCATACCTCTCTGCTGGAGCCCAGTTCCATTCTCCTAATGCACACTGGACATCGCTATCTACTTAACCGATACCTTAAACAACTCATCTCTTCCAGTCCCCAATCTTCCCCTCTGCTCCCTATCAGAGAACAATAAAGGGACTGCCATCCACTCAAAAAGTTAGGGATGTCCCCCAGACTTTTTTCTCTCTCAACCCACACTATTATGATAAAATCACTTCAAACCTATCCTTTCTCCCTCTTCCTACCCCACTGTCTTTTCCTTTGTTCAGGACTCACATTCCTATTTTAAACTCCGACAATAACCTCCTACATATCTTTATTCTCCCACTGTCTCTTCAAATCAAGTTATCCACTTAGGCCTCAAATAAAATTGAACTTAAGGTTCTTGGCTCCTCAGGATCAAGCTCCACTTAGTATGACAAACAAAATATTTCAAGATCTGGTTCCTATTTCATTCTTTAGCCTTTATTTCTGCTACATCCTGTCCACTTATTTTAAAATTATTTTCTGGTACTGAGTGTTGATTCCCAGTTGCACGTCTGTCCACGTGCAGAAATCACCTGCACCCTGTTTGGTAAATTCCTATTTATCCTCTAGTTCCTCAGAGCATAAACCAATCCCTTCTCTGTGCTACCTCTGTATCTTTGAAAATATTTTTTTCAATAATCAAAAACTGTTATTTCCTTAAAATATATTTTTCATTACAGTTTCGTTTCAGGTGTACAACATAGTGATCAGGCATTTATACACCTTACTAAGGGGTCACAAGTCTGGTACACATCTGCGCCATCATAGTTATTACAATATTACTGACTATATCCCCTATGCTGTACTTCACATCCTGTGATTTTTCTAACTGGCAGTTTGTACTTCTTAAATCTCTTCTTTTTTCCCCCATCCTCCCACCAACTTCCTATATGGCAACCATCAATTTATTCTCTGTAGCTATGAGTTTGTCCGTTTTGCTTTGTTGATTCATTTATGTTGTCTCTTTAGATTATACATTTTAGTGAAATCATACAGTCTTTGTCTTTCTCTCTTACTTTACTTAGTACAATACCCTCTAGGTCCCATCCATGTTGTTGCAAATAGCAAGATTTCATTTTTCTTATGGCTGAATAATATTCTATTACATACATATATATGTACCACATCTCTTTGAAATATTTTTACATCTGAGAATGCATGTGATTTTAAGTTCAAGAGGAAAAGTGTCTCAGTCAGTTCATTCAGCTCTTACTCCTTAGCCCAGTAGCCTTCACATCAATCTGTAGGCAGTTAATGAATGCTAAATGCAAACTGATCTACAACTGAGATGAGGGTGGAATCACAGGTAGAATCATTATGCTCTTAAATATCTAAGTTTGCTTAAATATTTACTCAATGCTGAGGACTGAAAAATTCAATCTCTATTTGGAAAAAGAGCTTACATTGAGATAGGTGCTTAGTATACATATGTATGTGAAAGAAATTACTATTGTTTCTATCATCCATGTCACCCTATCACCACCTTTCTTTTAAAAAAAAGATTTTATTTTTCATTTTTAGAGAGAAGGTAAGGGAGGGAGGCAAAGAGGGTGAGAAACATCAATGTATGGTTGCCTTTCACTGACCTCCAGCATGGACCTGGCTGGAGACCTGGCTTACAACTTGGTTATGTGCCCTGGCTGGGAATCGAACCAGTGACTTTTGCGTTCATAGGCCTGCACCTATCCACTGAGCCATCAGCCAGGGACCTACCACTTCTAATCTGTTCAAGAATATCTTTAGTGCTTACAGCTATTTTTGAATTATCTAGGGGATCTTCCTGTTCTTACCAGTAGACACTAAAATCCGCTCCCTAATTTTTGATACACAAAATTCATAAGCAATTTTTATTTTCAAATTCAAAAAAAATTTAATTTTCATAGTTGAAAAGCAAAGACAAATGAAAATTTTACCTTGACCTAGGTTCTCTAGCACCAAGTTTTATATGTTGTTTTTTAACAGAGTAATTTAGAATGAATTTATTTTGTCTAATTAAGAAATGTAGAAATTAAGAATGCAGAAAATATATAAGCAAAGCATTATGTTCTTTAAAAAAAATTTAAGTTTTTTATTTTTAGAGAGAGAGAAGGAGGAAGAGAGGGAGAGAAAAATCAACGTGTGGTTGCCTCTAGTGCACACCCAACTGGGAATTGAACCAGTGACCCTTCGGTTCACAGGCTGGTGTTCAATGCACTGAGCCACACCAGCTAGGGCAAAATATTATGTTTTTAAACTTAACTCATACCAAGATGAGTGGTTCTTGCCCTGGCTCAGTGGACTGAGTGTGGGCCTGCAAACTGAGGGGTTGCTGGTTCAATTCCCAGTTGGGGCATACGCCTGGGTTGCGGGCCATGTTCCATGTTGGGGACAACGTGAGTCTCTCACAAAACAATGTTTCTCTCCCTCTCTGTTTCCCTCCCTTCCCCTCTCTCTAAAAATAAATAAAACCTTAAAAATAAATAAAGAGTAGTTCTTGGCTATAAAAGGTAATTAATTAGTATAGAATTGAAAACAAAATTATTTCTTGCAGTGATAAATTAATCTCTTAAAAGTTTACAATTAGAAGGAAACAGCTTTAAGGATAACCTTGAATAATATCTTTCAATGGTCCATACCACCACTCTGGCAGGATCAGTTAAAAAGTAAATCTAACATTAAATAGTGATGAGTCTATCATATGTTAAAGAAGAAGAAGAAAAAAAGTAACTAAAGTTATCCTAATGTGGTTTTTAAAATTGCTGAGATAGACAGTATCCAAACTCAGTTTTTCTCATCATCTTCTCATCAGCATTCAATAGTGGTGACTACTTCCTGCTCTTTAGTATACATTATCTATAATGCTACTGAATAATTTATAAAATACGAACATAACAGGATCAGTGTCTTGGAAATAAAAAAACAAGAAAAATTAGTAGGAAGGCTACCATGATAAAGGCTGTGATTAAAGATCTGTTCCAAATGAAAGTTTCGTAATACCTGAAATATCCTTGGAATTCCTCCAGTATTGTAGTGAACTACCAGGCTAACTTTATTCTCTTTTTCCACAATTTCAAATGATCCTTCTTTCCATTTTGTAATCCCAGTCTGCATACTTCGAATTCTGATAGGACCATGTATCTTCAGAGGAGACATCTTTTCTTTAAAAATAAATTGCTTCTAGACAATTTATAAAGCAAAAATATACCTTCGCCTGACAGGTTCTGAGGAAAAAAATACCAAATAAAATGTTACAACTTACTACTGATTAAAATGAAAGTTGAAAGAGAACAATTAAGGAACTTTATGTTCTTTTCTGCATTTCCATAAACCACATTTCATTAAACATCCTCAAAGGCCTTGATTAGCTGTGTGGCACAGAAAAGAAAGATAACTAAAGCAGTCACTGATGTTGAGTATATGAATCTAACCAACATTTAGTTCTTCCGTACGCCTTTTCTTCTTTGCCATGTGTCCAGTACCTGCATCTATTATTGCCTTAGTTTTCCATTTTGCACCATTAACAAATCATATTGCTGCCACTAAAGGCATGCCAAATGGGACTACTAGATTCCATTCTCAGTGTGACCCACTTTAACATTTCCTCAAGAATGCTGAACAGTCTTGCATCTCAAATATAAGTAAAAAACACTTTCACTCAGCTGACTCCATTCCTTAGAATAGAAATCCTCCCAAAATATCAAATCATATCACTAGATAGACATGTACAGAAAACATTAAATGACTACAAACTGTAAAAATAATCAAATTAGTTTAACTTCCACAATTATTTGAGAAAACCATTTATTTTCTAGGGAAAACAAACTAACAATAAAACCTCTCTTGCTAAGAACCACCTTTCATTTATGTTTAATATTACCATTCCTGGAAAGATTCTTTACCAGTTTTGTCCATGACAAATAATTCAACTTTCCCAAATGAACTTCTAATATTTAAAAATGGCTTACAACAACAGACTAAGATTCTTCAAACTAACCTACCAAGTATCAACAAGTACAATTCTAGTAATAGCACAGAATACTATCAAATAGTGTATGTATTAATCAATACCTCCACATAGTTTTCAGATATATTTACGATGAACTGCAAATCAAATCATATCACGTAATGTTAAGACAAATTTTACATTATTTTCACATCTCTAAAAATACTGCCTCTAATACAGATTCTTGCTTATAATAAATTAAAAATTATTAAATTTTGCATCAGCCAAAACAGCTTATCTAGAAAAGCTTTTTAAAAGTAGTATACAAAGGAAAAACACAGTAAGTATAGATATCAGGAAATACCCCTGTCGCTAATTTGTAACTTATCTTTTCTAATCATTAGTTTTCTCAACTGTAAAAGAGAAATAGCAAATGCTATAGTGTTACAGAATTAAATAACACATTAAGAACTCAACAGGCCCTATCTTAGTATGAATGAAATCAGTGTTCATGTTTTAAATTCATTGTCTGCAACACCTCTTTCTCCAAAGATGCCAGATAAGTAAGTTAACAGAGGTTACCAATTCAACTGCCTTAGAAAGTTACACAAATGACTTAGGCAAGCAAATATGAAAACTGCTATTCAAACTTAGTCAATTTTATCATGTGAATATAATTCACCTAGCATTAACAGGTCATCTAATTTTTCAAAAAATCTAAATTTTTAGGTAAAACTGCCCATTTTTAATTGTGGACAATACATTAAAAGTTATTTTTAAAAAATACAAATCAAATAAAACCCACCTGTAGGCAGGGTACAGCCTAGGGACTGCAGTTCGAGGCGTTTATATATTGTGCATCAAATAACTGGGAATAAAATTTAAAAAGAAATGTGAAAACACTTTGGTTAAAAGGTGTTATGCACTATAAGTCTTCTATTATTATTCACTTATCTCATCAAAAGCTTTGAGTGCCCACAGTGTCCAGACTTAAGAGAGTATTATCTACTGGGTATACGAATCCATCAAAGTACTGTAATAAGAGTCCACTATTGTTTATAGCCAGTCTATTAACACAACATTTTGCTAAAACCAGCAACTACGGAATTTTGGGTCCCCGATGTGTGTTTGTAATACTTTTTTTGGCAATTAATAATTTGGTGTTTTATTTTTGGGACATGTCCTTGAAATGTTTTTTATTGTCTCTTAACTCTGCCAATAATATGTGGCCCCCTTCTATCCCAGTTGCCCAAGCCAAAAAATGAGTTTTCTTTGACTTCTCTCTTCATGATTATTGGTATTGGGTTGGAGATGGAAGGTCAAGGTAGAGTACTGTCAATTCTACTTCCATATATCTTTTAGATATTTTTAAAGAACTGCAGATCAAATCACTTAATTTTCCACCATAATGTTATTCAATAACTGCCTACTTCTCTAAACATTAAGATAACACAACCCCCATTTATGATTCAGGCCCTCCTTATCTCTCTGGTCCCAACAAGCTCTACAAATCCAGTGATTTGAACTACTTATAATTTCCTATAAAAAGTTGTATGTTCTTTTTTTTTTTTTTTATATAAAATCTTTTTTTTTTTTAAAGATTTTATTTCATTATTTGTAGAGAGAGGGGAAGGGAGAGAGGCAGAGAGGGAGAAAGACATCAATGTATAGTTGTGTTTCACCTGCCTCCAGCCACAGACCTGACTGGAGACCTGGTTTGCAACCTGGTTATGTGCCCTGGCTGGGGAATCGAACCTGCGACCTTTGGGTTCGCAGGCCGGCGCCTTATCCATTGTGCTACCAGCCAGGGCAAAAGTTGTGTGTTCTTATGCCACTATACCTTTGCTCACACTAGTCAACGTCTATAGGATTTTTATGGACTTTCCCCATCCCCATAATTTTTTCTCCTGTCTATAAAATCAAGACACAACTAAGATGTTATCTTTTTAATTTATTTTGATTTATTTTTTAAAAGATTTTATTATTTCCATAGAGAGAAGAAGAGAGGAGACAGAGAGGCAGAGAAACATCAATGTATGGTTGACTTTCACCCACCTCCAGCCACAGACCTGGCTTGCAACCTGATTACGTGCCCTGGCTGGGGAATCCAACCAGTGATCTTTGGGTTCGCAGACTGGTTCCTTATCCACTGTGCTACCAGCCAGGGCCAGATGTTATCTTTTTTAAAGAAGCTTTTCCTAACTACCTTTCACTTTTCTCACACCGCATAGCCACACTGAGACCGTTTAATGTTTCTCTATTCTCCTGTGTTACCCTGTAAAGCATTTATCACATGATATTACGTAAATGGTCTGTTTCCCTCTTTGTCTCTATCTAGGCTCTGTTCTTTAAAGACAAGGAATATGTTTCTTAGTCTTTGCATCCCCGTTAGGACAGTGTCTGACATACAAGTAACAAACTCACTATTGAAGAATAATGAACAACAAAACAGAATGAAGAACAAATCAGTACAATCAATTTAATTCAATCTACTGTTAAAATATACAACAGCAGATGCTGAAATCATAATCCTTGTATATGGCTAATACAAAGTTTTACTAAGCTCTAAACAAGAGTATCACTATGCACTGTATTACATAACTCATCTTTTGTACATTTAAGTGTTTTCTACGTGCATCTGAACTTTCCTACTAAATGCACAGCTGTTTTCATATTTTAAGATTCAATGTGAGGAAATTCATTTATGAAGAACACGAATATAGTTACAAAATGCATTATTAAGACAAAAAATTAGTAAACTTGCCCAAACTGGAATTCATTTTACTCATTGCTCAATAAAAAAACTCCATTTTAAGAATTTTATATTATCCCACCTTTTAAAAAATGTCATTATGGGACATGGCACCAAATTAAAAAGGAATAAATAAAACTCCATTATCTCAGTGTTCTCCTTACAGACCAAAAGTAGTAAAGGTCACTGACATTGAATTCCTCCAATAAAAATATATTTTAAAAATTAGATTTAGTTAAAAATTTGAGGCAAAGAATTTAATGTTCACTAAAGTACATCAGAAACAAAAACGCTGGTCTCTTGTTTTTCTCTGTAATTCTCTCTATAATTTCTCTTGAAATAATCCTCATTTGATACAGAGCTTGGTTAAGTATATAAAATTTTACTTCAGACAGCTAACATTTTCTTAATCCTTTCCACTAGGGAAAGGTTTCCCTTTCAAAGGAAAAATACTTGAAAGGTACAGAACATAAAACAAGCAGAACCAATAAAATAAAAACTTTTTTTAATGCTCCAATTTAGTCCATCACCTACTCTTGCACTAAATGAATTAACTACATCTACTTTTATGCATTCATATTTTCAAGGTTTTCCCTAATTGAGAAAAAAAAACAACTAAGTTTCTTTTTCAGTATTTAGCATAGTCCAGTAATCATTAAACTTCTACGAATCTAGAACAAAGATGAGGTATTCTCTAAACTTTGTAATGCTAATTCACTATCAAAGTGATATTAGGAAGACAAAATACAATAAAAACACATGAGATCCACCTTTCCCTAAATTTCTTCGCAATTACAATTAATGTTCAACTTTGAGCATTCTATGAAAGCACAATAACATTACCAAAATTGTTTCTATACCCTGGACAGATATTTAAATGCTTATATTTTAAGTATTGCTTTGAAAATATACTCCTCCAGAAGGGCATTCTGTGGTAAAGAAAGCATGCTGAAGCGTATAAAACTGTTACTATAGAACAGAAAGAAAAGTATCAATTCTTGCCAGTATGCATACTCTTGGAAACAGATCTAAAATAAAAACATTACTTACTTTTCAGTGACTTTTACTGAAAAACTCTATGTAATAACAATTCACCTTTATTCTGATGCTTGTGCCAAAGGCAATGCAATCTTCTTGGGGAACTATTCATATTCTGTAGCTATCCCAGTTCTCCGGAAGCCATCAACTCAGCTAAAGAAAAATGTAAGTGTGCCTTTTTAAGACTCCAATTCACAATACTGAAATTATTTTAAAAAATGATCATTTATACAAGGATGAACCTTTTCATTATTTAAAACCCACGTAAAACATAATGCTCAAGTTACACAAGAAATAAAACTTTGGGGTCTCTGTGTGCAAATTTGAGGGACTCGGGAAGAGCTGCACCTTAATTAATCTGTCTTTGTTTATTTATCCCTGTTACATTTTGAAACTAAGGTTATGAAAAAGAATACATCCTTTGTTGACTTTATAAACATTGTTACATAGTGATGTCTTATGTCTGAAAATACCACTGTCATAAAGCTGTTACAAATTTCAAGTTAGATAAACTTAGTTTTTAATTTTCTTTCAAAACTAACTTTACAGATGTCTTTCTCAAATTTTGGCATCTCTAAAATCTCCTACTGCCTTCTTAAAAGCTGTAACGTCAACTTTAAACTCATTTGCTCACAGTGAAAAGCACTGTCGAGCCACTCCAATTTGATAGCACTGTGGTAGGGATGCAAACATGAAATTATACAGTCATGTCCTGAAGAGGCTCCCCATATTTCCCTACACTTGTCCTTCCACCATCATTAAGAGTGGAAAACACAACTTAGCATCAGCTTTAATAAAGTTCATTCTCATTTATCTAATAACTACTACCCTAATTCAGAAATGTATCACTTTGCCAAAACTCCCACCTAATATTTATTACACAACATATACTAAGCACCCTACATGTATTTATTTCCACAACAATCCTAAAGGACAGGTATCATTATCTCTATTTACAGATGAAGAAACTGGGATTTAGAGGATGAGATAACTTATCTATGGTTACAGAGTAAGGGACAAAAGTCTTAACACCAGAACCTATGTTTTTGACTACTTACCATATTGCATCCTCATCAATGAAAGTGGTTGCAGCAACCACTTTCCAGTCTCCGTTCCCTCAGGGCTTTTCCATCCAATGAATCCTTTACCCTTTCCTAAAAGCTACTCCTTTTGTTTCTTGCCAAAGAAAGTGTGCATTGTCTCCTTAACTTTGTCCCTAAAGGAGGAGGAGAGATATAGGAGGACCTATCTTATCTTCTTTTGTACTCCTGCAACAAATTAGATACTTTGCAAGTGCTAAATACTTGCCATTGAGGCTAGTTCCCTTCCAAACATTTTTATTTTTATTATTTATTTATTAAATATGGAACCCTTCATGAATTTGCATGCCATCCTTGCACAAGGGCCATGCTAATCTTCTCTGTATCGTTCCAACTTTAGTACATGTGCTGTCAAAGCCAGCACCAAACATTTTTAAATTTTAATTTTATTGTATTAAGAATACCTAAGATCTACTCTCAACAAATTTTAAGTGTTTATGTTTAAGTGTACAGTTAACTATAGGTACAACGCTGTACAGCACATCTCTAGAACTTATTCAACTTGACTGAAACTTTCTCCCAAACATTTTTTAACAGCTCACCACGACCTATAAAATAAATCCAAATGCCTCTGTTTTGCGTTCATATACTATGTTTTATTTTCTACTTTTCAACAAAAATCTTGCTCTGCACACACATTACTAAATTTTAATATTGTCTTCCATACCTACCATGAAAAACTTACTTAAATGACATTTTCCGTTACCTATTTATGGTAATATCATCCTTAACCTCATGGAAACATCAAGCTTAACCTGTTTTTAAGATATATAAACCACTACTCTGACTTCCAAGAACTTTCTTTCTTAAAAAGATCCATAAAACAAATACACAGAAATAAAACTAGTGTGTGGCTGAAAGAGAGAAGTTGACCTAACATTTATTTCCAATTAAGAGTGTAAAATGTGAATGATTTCATGCCATGAGAATGTAAAATCATCCAAAGCCAAGAAAACATTTTGGTTTTTTCTTTTGTGTCCTTTGATTTGTCTGCAGAGCAAACAGTCAAATGATAAGAATATCAGTAAGGTGGTCCTTCCAAAAGACATGATGGTTCTTCCAGCAAGTTCCAGTTTACTTCTTCACTTGACAAATACTTGAGAAACAGGCATAAAAGCTACTACCTCATATTCTAGTAAGCAACAGACTTTAACCACACAAGTGAATATATAATTATAAGTTCTAAAAAATGATGCAAGATGCAGGGTGTGATGAGAGATTATAATACCATACCTGATTTAAAACTTAGGAGTCAGAGGTTAGAAAGCATCAAGAGAAGGCTCCCCTGAGGAAGTACCACTTAAGATGAAAACTGAAGATCCTTATGCTGGAATAACTCAGGCAAACAGATCAAAATGTTCAAAGGCCCTGTGATAGAAAATAACTTGGTACGACGGAAGAAATGAAATGCAGTGTGACTGGGCTTCAGAGGGAAAAGAAGGATGGTGCAAGATGAAACTAATAAATCAGAATCAGAATCTCTGAGACCACTGTAAGGATTCTGAATGTTACCCTGAATGTAATCAACACTTAGTGGTGGGAAGTCCATTGAAGAGTTTAAAAGCAAAGAAATGACATGTTACTGCTGTATGGACAAGTAATACAGTTTGTCTGGGTTTGGGGAGAACCTTGAAAGCAGCAAGAATGAGAGAAAACAGGATAACCAGATAGGAAAGTATTAAAGTGATTCAGCTTATAACAGCAATTACAGTAACAATTGATGCTTATTGACTATTTACTGTGTGCCATGTGCTTACTACAGTTATCTCGTTTAATCCTCACAACAATCCAATAAGGTGATGTTTATTCCCATTTTACAGGGAAGAAATACAGGGTGCCAGTGACATTAAGTTTAGGTGAATGAGAATTGTGGCTTGAACTAAAAAAGGGATACTGAAGATGTAAGAAGTAGTCAAGATGTATTATTGGAAATAAATAGAAGTTGAAGAGGGTATATGAATACATGACATGAGGGAGAAGTCAAGAACGGCTTTCAAGTTTCCAGCTTACGTAAATGGATAGACGAGCAAATCACTTAATGAAGTGGGATAACGGAGAAGAATTTGGGTATGGAGCAAAAGATTAAGGCTTTGGTTTTCAGACGTTATATTTGAAATTTCTTAAAGCTGAGATGTCAAGCAGACAGGGACAATATTGATATGGAACTAAAAACAAAGGGAACAGGCTGGAAATAAAAATTCTTAAGTCATCAATATGTACGTGGAATTTAAAGCTTAGAGTAGAAAAAGGAGATGAAAAGAGAACAGAACCTAAGACTATACCCAGATACTCACTTTTACTCCATCAAACATCTCTCACTATGATCACTGACTACTTTGACATCACCAGGTTTCAGTCCTCATTCAACTTGACCTTTGAACAAAATCCAACCCTACTGATTACTTCACTTCTTTTACAAGACATGTATTTTTCTATGCAGTTATTAAGTGCTAAGAATCCCTTAGTGTTCCATCTTAGGTTCCCCTCTTTTCTAGCACTCTCCTCCTCTCTTCAGGCAATTTTGTCCACATCCTACCTTTGATTACCGTCAGTGTGGGCGGATGACATATAAACGTTTATCTCTATGTCCAGCCCAGAACTCTCCACTGAACCCCAACCCTATTAACCAAGTGCCTACTTGACATCCTCTTTTTAAAATTTTCGGAAAAAAGTGTATTGATTAGAGGTGGGGGGAGGAAGAAGGTACAGGACAGGAGGGTGGGGAGAGGGAAACATTTAACTGTTCTTCCACTTACTTACGCATTCATTGGTTGTTTCTTTTAAGCGCCCTGACCTGAGATTGAACCTGCAACCTTGACATAATCAGATAACCTGTAACTAAGCTAAATGGCCAGGATCTTGACATTATGTCTTAAACATTTCTTCCAGTTTGATATTTTTCAGATACTGTCACCCAAAAAGGGCGTTTCCACAGAGCCAAATCTTTTACAGAATAACCACAGGCTAACTCTCCAAAACCACGGTATTTTGTCATCAACTATCATTTCCTTTCCTGGATCACGAACTAAAACAGGTAAACTTGGCAACCTGCTCTGATGGCTAGAGACGGGGAGCAGCAACCAAATACACGACAAAAATACAACTATCTTTCAGCAAGAGATGGTTAGGAAGGAAAGAAAGTGAAGAGCTGTCAAACGAGTGCAAGAGTATCCTGTCCAAGGCCTGCGGATGTGCTGCAACCTAAGTTCCCCCAAAGGGAGGGCAGACCTCGATAAGGGGCGGGTGGCGGACTGCGACAGCCCCCAGCTAAATGCGGCAGGTGGCGGCTGCGGAGTGCGCGAGTGACAGCAAAGACAGGTCGAAGAAGGAAAACCTAAGAGAAGACTCAAGTGCAGTACCGGTGAGGCCAGGGGAGCGTCGAGGGGACGAGGGCTGGAGAACAGCAGCGGGGCGAACTCCAGAAGAGTGAACGCCGAGTGGGCGGACCGCACGGGTCCGGAGGGAGGGGGCCGGAGGAAAACGGCTCCGTTGGGAAGCTCACTGGGCCCGGCTTACCTGGGTCTGCGAGCCCGGAGCCCCAACAGGCCTGCCGGAAGCACGGAGTCCGCGTGGAGGAATAGGAGAGGGGAGCGGGAAAAGAAGGGACGCCGAACACGAAGAGGAACAGCTCACTTCTCCGAGTGAGGGAGCGCAGCTGATGGCGGGAACTGTGACCACACGCAAACACGCAACGCACGCACGCACACTCGACGCGACCGTACGAGGCGCGTGCGCGCCAGCCGGCAACTCCGCCCTCCCACGCCCGCGCTCCGCCCCAGCGCCAAGTGCCGTCTCGCGGAGGAAGCCCCGCCCCGTCCTGACGGTAGTACGCACGCGCACGTGCCACTTCACGCACACTTGACTTTCCACCGTTTCCCTCCGGCTCAGCCCAGTGGAGCATGCGCGTTACTTGTGCTCCCAGGACTGCTCGGCTTTTCCCGCCCTTCACTGGCCTCCGGAGGAGGGTCGGAGTTCGTGCTCCTCTCTGGGCGTACTTGCCGGGGATGCGTGACTAGTGGGTAGCGGAGGTCCTTTCAGTTTTGAATGTTAATAGCAACGTACTTGAGCGGCGACTATCTCCGCTGAAAGCTAGGAGGCGGGAAGACGCTGTGTGGGCGGGGTCAGAGGTGAAAGGTTATAGGGCTGCGAAGGGGCGGAGCGAGCCGAAACCGGATGGCGGCTGTGGCGGCTCGTCACCTTTGGTGGCAGAGGCGCTGAAGTGGGGACCTGGGTCGGGAGCGTCCGGCGGTGGGAATAGAGCGGCGGCCGCTCCCAACATGCACAGCCTGGCGACGGCTGCGGTAAGTAGCTGCGCCGCCCGGCCTGGGCCAAGAACCGCTCCTCATCCCAGCATCTCGGCCTCCTTTCCTAGCTTCCCGTGGCGAGCCGGGGGTCCAGCTCCGCTTGCCTTCGACCCTCGAGGCCGGGGCTCCCATCCTCGCCGCGCCTGGGCCGTGGTGGAGCCAGCGCCCACTCTCCGCGGCGGCCGGCTGCCGCGGGCTCTCGCGCGGCATTTTGCGCACGTCTCCGGCCCCGGGGGGTCCCGCGCCTCTCCCGCGGCCCGGACTAACCATTCATTGGCCCGCTGCGCGGACCGACAGTTTCCGGGTGCCAGTTGCGTGCTGGGCGTCGGCGAGGAGGAGGGGAGTTCCGTGGGCAACCTTGACAGCGCCCGGCGCTCTCGGGACTTACTGCCGAGGGACGTGGCCGCGGGAAGGAAATGGCTTCTAGCCCCAAACACATGCTTTACAGATGGCAAATTGGAGATCCGGGGAAGTGGATTATTGTGGCCGCCTTAGGGTGCTCCGCGTCTCAAACCTTTACCCACACCCCTCTCTATCAGCGTGGTCTTTTAACCAGAACGGGTCGCGTGATTCACCTGAGGAGCCCCATGGCTTCCCATTGCACGTAGGTAAAATCCAGACTCCTGGGCCTTTCCCACGTTTACAGCCTCGTTTACAGTCACTTGCTCGGTAGGCTGCAGTCGCCCTGGCCGCCGCCGCGTTCCCGCTCTTCCACGCCGCGGTGCGCTTGCTGACCTGCGCCCGGACAGCTCATCCCGCTCCCGACCTGCGCGCGGGCGCACCGCCCCCCCCCCCCCACGTGGGCGTAACTGGCTCTTCTCCCTCCTGCCTCTGCCTAAATCTCCCTGGAGCCGGCCTTCCCTCACCTTCTTTTTTAAAGTACTTCTGGAACCCCCAAGTTGTCGCTGTTAAAAAGCACCTCTTACAGCATTGATTCCAATTCATTCACTTTGTTGTTGGTGCCCCTCTGGGAGAACAGAGGCAGGTCTCATGTAGGTCCCGTTTATAGGTTTGCCCCTGTTCCTGGCACAAAGTAGGGATCGCAGTTTGCTGAGTGAAGGGGGGGGGGGGCAACTGAGAGCACTTAGCCTTGGTGGGAAAGCGGGACCGTGTGATTGGAGCACACGTTTCTACATGCCCATCCCACTTTTTCTGTTTCACCAAAGTGAGGCGATTTAGGAGAGAGTAAGGTACTGAAGTTACGTTATTAGAAAAAATGGCCTAAGGACCAAATAGAGAACAAAAAAAGTTGGCCTGACTTTAAATATAAAAAGTGAGCTTAGTATGATTAGGCTATAGAAAACTGTTATTTCCAAAGCCAGTGGCATCTCTGCCTCCTGTCATCATGTTTCTAAGTGTTTGTAACTACTCAAAGTGGAGAGATACCTTTTGTATCTTTCAATTGGTGTTTGCAGTTTCCTAGCTTTTTTTTTTTCTCCCTTCTTGTTACAAATTTGGTGTTTAAACAAATCGGAAGGAGCAAGTCAAGAATGAGGTTGCTGCTGGTAAGGGAGGGGCAGGTTAAACAAGGGATCTTCTAAATTGGGTTGTCTCTCCACCTCTGAAAATCTGATTGTGTCTTCTCCACATTCTAGTACCAAGCTGCTCTTTTCCCTTTGCCACCGTAAACTCTGTACCTACCTATTCAGTTCCTTTTCTTTTCACTTGCTCCGTAATGCATCTTTTGAATAGCCATTATAGCTGTGGTTTATTAATAAGTACCTAATTCATATTTCTTCCATTAAATTTACAGTGCCTTACATTCATTTAAAATTTAAACTTTTAAATACACTTTCATCTATTATGCTATTTGGGCCACACAAACACTATGACAAGCCCCTTTGTGCCACACATTCATTAGAGTACTTGGTAAGTGAGGACACTGAAGCACAGAAAAGCTGAGTAGCCTCTTTCCCAATTTTCATGTCTTCCATTAAATCAAACTGCCTCTGTTCTTCCTAACTAACAGAGTAACATTTTAATTTTAGTTTGAGATTTCTATGTATTCCCCATCTCTATTGTCTAGGTCACAGGAAATAGTTTTTTATAAAGTCATCTTTAGCTCAGACCTTATCTTTCAGGCAGGTGAGAAGCAACATTAGCAAAGCAGTTAGGAGTATGGAATTCTGTTGCTAAACAACCTGAATTCAAATGCTGGCTTGGCATTTAAGTTTTAAGTAACTTCTCTGCTCTTCAGTTTCCTCATCTTTAAAATGAGGGTGGTGGTGATACATACTTATTTAGGGTAGTGCCTAACAAGAGCAAGCACTATATATGTTAGCTGCCATTTTTATTTTAAGAAATAATGGTATTTATCTCATAGCAAAGGAGCATTCAGTTTGTTTAAACTAGAGCCTGCTATTAAGTTGGGGGCAAAATTCAATGGGGAAGATGAAAAGGAGAGTCCCTGCCCCAGATATTTCCTGGCATCAAACTGCCCTCACTGCCTTCCCATTGCTAGAATGGCTCTAGAACCCACAGCTCCAAGCTGGTGAGGCCACATTACCATCCACCTATTTATTAATCCCTAGCTCTCTTAGAACCAAATTCTCATGGAGGCTGTGGCTCCAACAAGTGGTTTTGAAAAGTTGGAGCACTGCTGGCAGCGGTGCTCATGGCCCTAAGAACACAAAAGTAGGCACCAGGAATTAACCTCCCAGAGTGCCAGCACCATTCAAGAGTCACCATCTCTTCGCTGGAATCAAGTCAGCTCTGGAAATAGAATATGTGGGGATGGGCAGTGGTGTTCAGAAGTTCTAATATGCTCAGTGGTGGCTACCAGTACATCCAGGTGGTGTTACCTGGAACGCCACAGGACAGAATGGGGTACATGGATGCTAGGTACAGGTCACAGCTGGCTCAAGTTGGGTTGATGGAATTTACTGATGGTGTATGGGTGACAGGACCTTGGGGAGAGTTAACCAGAATGAATAATGGCTAATCAGGATAGATGCTATATTGCTGAAATAGTGTCTATGAGGCCCCTGTAGTTCCTGGATTGTGGGCCATTCAATAAGCTGGGCAGGAAACCCAAACTAAAATGTTAGCCCTTGTTTTCACTGAGCTTTTTAGGTAATGTAATACTCTAAATAAGCATAGCTTATCTTCTGGTGGGAATTACATTACCAAAAATGATTTTTTAAGTTGAGGGTCTGTCTAGAGCAGCATAGAAAGAAAGGACAAGTGCTTGGAGAGTACTACTTTTGCTGTAGGGAGGGAGAAAACTGCCCTATTTCTCCCTCATATTGTTGCTTTTAGGAGCCTATGTTTCCTTGAGAAGCATCACTGATAGGTATCCGAAAACAATTTTTAACAGATTAGTCTAAGGTAGTGATTTTTAACTGCTGTGCCATGGTTGGCACACCAGTATGCTGCAAGAAGTTTTAAAATATGCGACACCTAACTGTTACTCAGGGACAATGACCTCTTTTCTCTTAAACTGTCAAAAAAAAAAGTAATGGCCAACATGATGATAGCTATCTGGTGTGGGTGAATCAAAGTTATACCTTTTTTAAAAATCAGATTCAAAAATATACATTTTTTGGCGTGCCACAGAATTTTAGTTATTAGTTATGTGTGCCATGAGGAAGAGTGTTGAAAATGGCTGCTCTAAGGCATTAAGCTGCATGGTGTTTCAATTAATTTAGCAGAACACCTTATGGTTCATTCTATCAAGCAAGTGAAATGATAAACATTAAGCTAAAAGCTTATAATCAAGCTTCCATTTATTGAAGACAGTTGTTCAGCTTGGGTAGAGTAAATGTAAATACACTTTGAAGTTCATCCTAGACTTCAGTCTGTTCTTCAACAAAGACATTTGTCCTTTCTGTTCCTCATCTTTCCATCTGTGCAATGGGGTGGGTCAACATTCTGTCACCCTAAAGTATACTGGGAACTTGTATAAACTGTGAGAAGCTGTGTAATACAGTTCAAGAAAGCATTGAAATATGCACCTTCATACTTCATTCTTTTGAGCATAATGATCTCATCTGTAAGTGTAGAGCCCTTCTTTCTATCTACCCAACCTTTGTTTTCTTAAGGTTTGGGAGGAATTAAGTGAGAAAACATTGGACGTGGCATGAGAAATGACTATGAATTTGGTAGGAAGTTCGAACTAGTCTACCATATTATTTTCCAGATAAGAATAAATAAGGGGCCTTGGCTGGTGTGGCTCACTTGGTTGGAGCGTGTAGACTGAAAGGTTGAGGGTTTGATTCCTGGTCAGGGCACATGTCTGGGTTGTGGGTTAGGTCCCTAGTTGGAGACAACTGATTGATGTTTCTCTCTCCCTTTCTTCCTCTCTGTAAAATCAATAAGCATATCCTAAGGTGAGAATTTTACAAAAGAATAATTAAGGGACTAAATCAAGGTCATAAGGCTATTTGACAAGTGTGAAGAATTATAGAAATCCTCATTTGGGGAAGAATATTGTGATTGATTTTTTTTTTTTAAGATTTTATTTATTATTTTTTTTAGAGAGAGGGAAAGGGAGCGAGACATCGACGCACAGTTGCCTCTTACCTGCCTCCAGCCACAAACCTGGCTGGAGACCAGGCTTGCAACCTGGCCATGTGCACTGCCTGGGAATCAAACCAGCAACCCCCGGGTCCATAGGCTAGCGCCTTATCCACTGTGGCACCAGCCAGGGCTATTCTTTAGCACAATAAGGAAAATATGCTCTATAAATCTGTATATGTATGTATAGTTCCTGCAAGAGTAACTAATGAATTGTTCGCAAAGGAGAGAATCAATAAGAAGATGGAGTTTTTCCAAATTACATAGGTTTTCGGCTCTATGGAGAACAATGCTGGAATTACTGGGGAAGGACCAGCAATAGGTGGAGAGGGTGTAACTTTTTTCTTTCAAAAACTATTACAGGCATATGGTAAATAAGAAAGAAAGTTTAAACTACACAAAAGGTTGTTGTATACAATGAAAAGTAAGCCTCCCGTATGGATTCCAAACTTAGAGGTGACTACTGTTAAAAATTTGTGTTCTTCTAGAAATGTTATATGTAAAAATATAGGAATATATGTGTATGTTAATGGGAGTGTATATGCCATTCTACACCTTTTTGTTGTTTTTTATTTTTTATTATCAACACATAGAGATATTTCTTTTTTAAAAGGCTGCATAGTATTCTATATAAAGGCGTGCCCTATATGTCTAACCAGTTCCTTAATGACACCTACTTGTTATTTCAAGTTGTCTACTTTTAAAACAGTGCAATGATAAATATCCTAGTATGTCTTCAGTACAATCTAGATGTATACCTTTAGGATAAATTCCTAAACATGGAATTACTGAAAGGTGTGTGCATTTTAGACTTTGATAATTCAGTTAATGTATATCAAGTATATATAATTAGGAAAGCTCCGCTGGTATTTATGAAAAGTATATTCTCTTTAAAGCTCTACTGCAGAGTAAGACTTGGTTTGATTCTAATGAAACTAACTTGTTTACTTTTTTGTTTTCGCTTGAAGCCTGTGCCTACTGCACTGGCTCAAGTGGATAGAGAAAAGATCTATCAGTGGATCAATGAGCTGTCCAGTCCTGAGACAAGGGAAAATGCTTTGCTGGAGCTAAGTAAGAAGCGAGAATCTGTTCCTGACCTTGCACCCATGCTGTGGCATTCGTTTGGTACTATTGCAGCACTTTTACAGGTAGGTGTATATACATAAGCTGTAGTTCAGTTCTGTGTATCACACTTAAAACTCTCTGCCTTTGCGCAATAATTTTTGAAGGCATTGGTAGGATGGGCATCTAAATGTTGGCATTTGCGAGATTGTTTTAGAAAAGCCTAAGGTGCTTGTTGAAATGCAGATTCTTGAATCCTACCCAAGAGATTCAGTTTTTACTCTGGGATTAAAATACGTATTTATAAAAATGTTTTTATTTATTTTAGAGAAAGGGGAAGGGAGGGAAAAAGAGAGAGTGAGTAACATTAGTGTAAGGGAGAAGCAGCAATGGGTTACCTCTTGCACACTCCCCAACTGGGGACCTAACCTGCAACCCAGGCATGTGCCCGGACCAGGAATCACATTGGCGACCTTTTGGTTTGCAGAATGACACCCAACCAAATGAGCCACATCAGCCAGGACAAATCTATATTTTTAACAAACACCTCCCCTGCTCTCAGGTGATTCTGATGCAGGTGGTCTAAGAACTACATGCTGAAAAACAGATTTAGGAGTACTGCAAGATAGTTCTCCATGACAGTGGCAAAAAGGTGGAAAGTAAGATGTAAGGACTGTAAAGTGTGTGCTGGGGAAAGACAGTGTTAAAGATAGAACAGTTGTAGAATTAAAGATGGGTTCACTTTGTACATTAAAGATTAAATAGCCCTGGCTTGTGGCACCCAAAGTTCTCTGGTTTGATTCCCAGTCACGGCACATAACCAGGTTGCAGGCCAGGTCTCCAAGCCAGGTCCGTAGCCTGAGGCAGGTGAAAGGCAACTATACATTGATGTCTCTCTTTCCCTTTCTGCCTCTCTTTCTTCCCCTCTCTTTAAAAATAATAAATAAAATCTTAAAAAAAAAAAAAAAAAAAAAAGATTAAATAACTGAACATTGCTTCTGGCCAGAATGGTCATTTGTGAGGAATAAATTGATACAGTATGTCTAGGAAATGATCATCCTTTATTGTTGAAAATACCTAATCAGATCTGTTAAGTCAGTCAGTTCACCTTTTACTCCTACAGCATATAACCAAGACTCTAATGTTAGTTATTCAAATATTTTTTATGTAAAAGTTTTACAGTTAAAATTAATGAAATTGTATTCAACAGATTATCATCTTTGATAGAGAGTACTTATATTCAGTGCATATACCCATGTTCTTCGTCTTTTCAGTTGCTGCCCAACCAAACTCAAACTCCTTTATGAGTCACTGGTTGATTTACTAATACTCTTTGGCTGGCTGCTTCATCACTGTTAACTTAAAGCAGGGTGTTGACAAAAAAGGGGATTTTAAATGTAGGAGTTTCTCAAAAGTGAAAGCCTCAACAGGTGCAGGATATAAGGAATGTGTCAGTGACCACAGTTGCCCTCATAGAAATCTCCCTAGGGACATGTAGAAATGTCACAGATAGTCTCAGTTGCAGGCAAGTATATTTCTGACGAAAGGATAGAAGCGTATTTCCATTCAATTCTTAAAGGATATGTGGAATTAAGAGGGTGGGTTTTGTGAGTTTTTTGCTTTACTATCATGGGAATTTATAATAAGTCATTTTTTTTGTTCATCCGGTGCTGGTTTTCATTTTTTTAGGAAATTGTAAATATTTATCCATCTATCAACCCACCCACCTTGACAGCACACCAGTCTAACAGAGTTTGCAATGCTCTGGCTTTACTGCAATGTGTGGCATCACACCCAGAAACAAGGTAAATGCTTTGAATACGTCTATTAGGGGTAGTTTGTACTGAATATGCTCTTTAACTTGTGAATAATGGCAGGAGGGGCTTGCATTGGGTGTGTGTGGGTAAGTGTGGATCTTCAGGATCCACATTGACTTTCTGTTTTTTTCCTAAAGAATTTCTGGTCCTTAATTCACTAAATTAAAGTGTAGTAACAGAATAATACTGTTTAACATGTTCTTTTTTAACCTCTTTATTTATTTATTTTTTAATGCACTGTTCCTGGAAGTACTGCAATACCAGGTTGATGCATGGAGTGTGGACCAAACAAGCTGATGTTCCATCTCCTAGTTTTAAAAATCCATTTAATGTATTCTTAGGTAGAGGAGTTATCAGATATTAAACTGATAGGAACAAATACTACACTTGATCTTAGCCATAAGGCTGAGAAGAGATACCTCTTTTTATGTGGTAAAATACACATAAGATAAATTTTACCATTTCAACCATTTTTAAGTGTTCGATAGTATTAATACACTTATAGTGATCAACCATCACCACCGTCTCTAATTCTTCCTTTTTTTTTTTTTTTTTTTTTTTAAGATTTTATTTATTATTTTTAGAGAGGGGGGAAGGGAGTGGGGGAGAGAGACATCAATGTATGGCTGCCTTTCACCTGCCTTCAGCTGCGGACCTGGCTGGAAACCTGGCTTGCAACCTGGTTATGTGTGCCCTGGCTGGGGAATCGAACCAACGACCTTTGGGTTCACATACCGGCACCTTAATCCACTGTGCCACCAGCTAGGGTACTGTAACTCTTCATCTTAAAAGTACAACTCTGTATCCATTAAAGAATAACTCCTCATTCCCCCAGCCCCTGGCAGCACCATTCTACTTGCTGTCTCTATGATTTTGGCCACACTGAGCACCTCACATGCATAGCGTCATACATTGTTTGTCTTTTTATGATTGGTTTATTTCACTTACCATAATGTCCTTAAGGTTCATCCATTTTGTAGTATATATCAGAATCCCCTTTTAAAGGTTGAATAATGTTCCAGTGTCTGATACACTTTTTACTTACTTAAAGTAGTGGTATTCGCATCTCTGGAAAGGTCAGGCATATAGCCACTTTTTCCTCCTGAACCATGTGAGAGGTAATGCATAGCATTTAGTAAATATCTGAACCCCGCACATTTTTTCCACTGAACTCAGGTTTAGCATTAAAATATTTTTTAAAATAGAGTTCTAGGCATTCTCTGTAAAAGATGAGAGTTGATATGTAAGTTGAAAGGGAAATCCTGTTTAGGAATCTGCTTTGTGATCTTTATGGCCCTAAAATACTTAACAGTCATTCTATTAAAGTCTTTCTTCTCTTTGTCAAGCTTCTTTGTAAAATCTGAGTGCTAGGATGGCACTGACCTTCCTAGAGAAGTTACTAAAAATAATTATTTTTAAGCACTTAAGAAAAATACAAAAAGTATTTTTAAGTGTTCAAAATTTAGGCTATTAGCCCTGGCTGGTAGCACAGTGGATAAGGCACCTCCCTGGGAACCCAGAGGTCGCTGGTTCAATTCCCCAGCCAGGGCACATAACCAGGTTACAAGCCAGGTCTCCAGCCAGGTCCATGGCTAGAGGCAGGTGAAAGGCAACCACACATTGACGTTTCTCCCTCTCTGCCTCTCTTCATTACCCTCTCCCTGTAAATAATAAATAAAATCTTTTTAAAAAAAATTTAGGCTATTAGCTCTCCTACATGGTTTAACTGTATTATATAGTAATAGATTGATTACATATTCATTGCCTGAAATTAGTTGCAGATTAAAATGTTTTTAGAATATTTAGTGTACCTGAAAAATTCTGTAACAAAAAAAAAAAGAGTATGCATTTAAGCATAGCAGATAAACCTATAATGGTTGTTTTGTTTTGGTTTATAAGATTTTGTCTTAACTATACCCATGTATATTGTTATTCAGCCATAAACTAGGTGAGAAAAGGCATCTAGGAGAATCTCTTGGACACTTGATTACATTTTATCACTTTTTTTTTTTTTTTTTTTAATCTGCTATTGGATACTTGGTGCTGATAAAAGGGAAAATCATGTATTCTCTTAACCATTGGTCTAGACTAGGGTTCTTTAATATTGACACATTAATGTTTTGAACTGAACAAGTCTTTGTGGTGGGAGGAAGGGTGGCAACAGGGCTCTCCTGTGCGTTGTAGGATGTTTAGCACCATTCCTGGCCTCTGTCTACTGGATGCCAACAGCATCACCTCAGTTAGGACAACAAAAAATTATCTACAGATACTGCTACATACCTCTTTTGGGGAAAAATCATTCCAGTTAAGAACCACTGGTCTAGACTTTCCTAAAGATACCTTCCAATAACAGTTTCTTAGATTCCTTGGTCTGTCAGTGTTATAGACCTTACAGAATTAACCATTTGGAAATTTGAATGTTTAGAATCCTTAGAAATTAATTCTAACTCCTAAATGATTTTTTTTTTTCTTTCAGGTCAGCATTTCTTGCAGCACATATCCCACTTTTTTTGTACCCTTTTTTGCACACTGTCAGCAAAACACGTCCCTTTGAATATCTTCGGCTAACCAGTCTTGGAGTTATTGGTAAGTAATTAGGGTTGTTTTGCAAGCCTAAAGCCCTAACTTGTTGTAGTGGTCTTAACTTGGGTGTTTTGGGTTTTTTTCTAAGATTTTACTTATTTCTTAGAGAAAGAGGAAAGGAGGGTGAAAAAGAAAGAGGGAGAGACACTGATGTGCAAGAGAAACATTGATCAGTTGCCTCTCACATGCCCCCAACTAGGGACCTGGCCTACAACCCAGGCATGTGTCCTGACAGGGAATCAAACTTGTAACCTTTCAGTTCACAGGCAGGCGGGCACTGACTCCACTGAGCCACACCTGCCAGGGCTTAACTTGGGTGTTTTATCCAGCATTTTGTAGCTTTTGTTCACCACTTGTTTTGGTCTTTGAGATAGAGTCTGTTTTTACTAATAAGTGCATAAACGAAGCAGCCGATTTATGTTTCTCTCCCTCTCCCTACCTTCCTTTCTAAAATTAATAAACATATCCTCAGGTAAGGATTTTAAAATAATAAAAGAAATAAGAATTGGGATACATTTTAGAAATCATTTGTTCCAACTGTTATTTTATAGATAGAGAAATGGGCCTACAAAGTGAAAGTAACTTGATCAAACTTAAGTAAACTATTGTAGAACCAGGATTAGAATCCAGGTGTGTGTGAGTGTTTCTTGTTTGGATATACCCACAATGTTTGTGCTCTTTGAGGAAAGAGGAGCAGTTAAAAATCAGGAAGTAGTGTTTATGCACATTGTGAAGTAGGATTCAGACTGACATCATTTCTTTGCTACCTGGGAATATGCTTTAATACTGAATATAGAATTATCTTATCTAAAGTAAGAATAGATTGTGATGTTATCATATGATTGTCTACCAAGAGTGATAGAAAAATGATTCAGGTGGCTCAACTGCTGCTGATGGACCAAACTTGATTGCTGACTGATAACAGTCAACTTGTGCTTTTTGTCCTTTTCTTTCCTTTTTTTTTTTCCTTTCCTTTTTTAAACATGGGTATGACTTGATTCTATGGCATAGAAACCCAGTCTATGTTACTTAAGTTCCACAACTAGCTGGATGAGCAATATAAACTTAATTTAATTGGGAACCCTAACACAAATACTTTTGTCCATATTTTCTTTAGGGGCTCTGGTGAAAACAGATGAGCAGGAAGTAATCAACTTTTTATTGACAACAGAAATTATCCCTTTGTGTTTGCGCATTATGGAATCTGGAAGTGAACTTTCTAAAACAGTATGTGCTTTTAACTTAATTAGACTCTACATGTATTGGCTCCTGAGCTCCTTCTTTATGGTGTATAGGATAACAATTTTGGAAAGCTGTTCGGCAGTATCCACTATAAACATAAGCCTTCCGTGACCCAGCATTCCCAATCTTAGGAATATACCCAAGAGAAATGAGCTATCATGTACATCAACATATGTACAAGAATGTTTATACCAGTTTTACTCATAAAGGATAAATCATAGTCACAAAGTAAATTATGCAGTAATTAGAAAGAATGAACTCATATATGCAACATAGATGATGCTTATAAGCATTTGGTTGAGCAAAAGAAGCCAGATGCATGTGGGTTCATAGTGTATGAGTCCATTTATGTGAAACTCAACAACAGGCAAAACCAATCAATGGGGATAAGTCACAATATTGATTACCTCTCAGGGAAGGATAGTGACTGGAAAAAGCCACAGGGAATCTGCCAGGGTGCTGAAAGTGTTCTATATTTTATTTATTTACTTATTTAATTTTTTTATCCCATCCCCACCCCTCCCCCTTATTCTCTGCCCTACCCTATCTCAGTGTTCTATATTTTAATCTGATTGTGGTTCATAAATGTGTACATAGATAAAAATTCATCAAGATGTATGTCAATATTAGTGCACTATGTACACTTTACATTTTTTACTGCGTATATGTTATTAGTTTGTTACTACTGCCATAACAGATTGCTACACGCTTGATGGCTTGAAGCAACACAAATTTATTCTCTTACAGTCTGGAAGCCAAAAATTGTGAATCAGTTTCACAAAAGTCAGAGTGTCAGCAGGGCAGCATTCTTTCTGGAGGTTCTAGGGGAGAGTTCCTTTTCCAACTTCTAGAATCTCATATTATGACTCATGGCCCCCTCCTCCATCTTCAAAGCCAACAATGTAGCATATTCACATCTGTCTGTTTCTCTCATGTTCTCTTTAGCGAAATCGTCCTGTGTCTCTCCCTCTTATAAGAAGGCTTATGATTACATTTAGGACATACTTGGATAATCCAGGTTGATTAATCTCCTTCCTCCCAAGATCCTTAACTTAATCATATCTGTAAGGTCCCTTTTGCCATATTAAATAGCATTCACAGGGTTTGGTGATTATGACCTGTGTATCTGTGGGGGCCATTATTAACCAACCACAATTTTATACAACAGTAAAATGGTAAAATTAAATAATTCCTGCCCTGGCTGATGTGGCTCAGTGGATTGAGCGCTGACCTGTGAACACTAGTGTCACTGGTTCGATTCCCAGTCAGGGCACATACCCAGGTTGCAAGCCAGGTTCTAGCCAGGTCCCCAACTGGAGGCAGGTGAAAGGCAACCATACATTGATGTTTCTCTCCCTTTCTTCCTCCATCCCTTCCTCTTTCTCTAAAAATAATGAATAAAATGTTTTTTAAAAAATGTAATTTGCCCTGGTTGGTGGCACAGTGAATAAGGCACCGGCCTGCAAACCCAAAGATTGCTGGTTCAATTCCCCAGCCAGGGCATATAATGAGGTTGCAAGCCAGGTCTCCAGCCAGGTCCATACCTGGAGGCAGGAGAAAGGCAACCATGCATTGATGTCTCTCCCTCTCTCCCTTACCCTTTCTCTAAGAATAATAAAATCTTCTTAAAAAAGAAAAGTAATTTACTTGATAGTTTTGATTATTAAATGACATCACTGCTTAAAAATAAATAAATAATAATAAATAAATACTTTCCAGATCACTGTAATACATGTTTCACTTAAAGTTTTAAAAATTCCTTCTTTGTAAGAGTTAATAAGCTTAAGTTGAGGATATTCTTTGCTATTGTTGGAACAGTTTTCAAAAGGAGGCTTAAAAATCATACTTCTTAAAGGTCAAACTAGATTTAGATACCAATTCTGCAACTTAATAGTTTTGTCACTTGGGATCTTAACCTGGCAAGGTATTGATTATCAGTACCTGACATATAGTAAGCATTCAATAACTGAGAAAGTCTCTTTTTTTTTTTTTTAAGATTTTGTTTATTTTTATTTTTTTTAAGATTTTATTTATTATTTTTAGAGAGAGGGGAAGAAAGAGAGGGTGAAAGACATCTAATATATGGTCACCTTTTACCTGCCTCCAGCTACAGACCTGCATGCAACCTGGTTATGTGCCCTTGGATGGGGAAAAAGTCTCTTATTTTTTAAAGAATTTGATAATTATCTAGACCCTACTTTTTTATGTAAAATGAGAATAACAATGAATGGTACCTACCTCACAGGTTTCTTATAAAAGTAAGGTAAGGCATGTTTTATGCCTTTAGGACATATTCTGGCAGAGAGAAGGGTTAAATATGGTAAATTTTTTTGTACTGTGCATATCCTGTTAAGTAAAATGTATATAATGCAAGGATCTCTGCTTAATTTTATGATTCATGGTTATTTCTGGGAAATGACTGGACAGTTGGAATAATGTTTTGGATTCCTTGATTTTGTTTTACTCAGGTTGCCACATTCATTCTCCAGAAGATCCTCTTAGATGACACCGGTTTGGCTTATATATGTCAGACCTATGAGCGCTTCTCCCATGTTGCCATGATCTTGGTGAGTTCTTTTATCAGTTCTCTTTGCAACTACTTCTGACCGCACAGTTCAGTCCCTTTGCAATTAACAGAGCAATTTCAGTCTTCTAACTGGAAATAACAAACCTGGAACCTTGTTGCAATATCTACATTCTTGCAATATCTGATCCCTGATGTCAACTAGGATTATTTTGTGTTTTGCATTCTTTTTCCCCTACCCCACTCCATTTTGGGGGGAAACAGGGTAAGATGGTCCTGCAGCTATCCAAAGAGCCTTCCGCCCGTCTGCTGAAGCATGTAGTGAGATGTTACCTGCGACTCTCAGATAACCCCAGGTAAACATTTACAGGATTTACAGGACTCTGGGGAAACGCTCTGGTGAATGGTTGCTTCATCTTATGGCATAGCTTCTCTGTCTTTAAGACAGAAAAGAGATAGAACTATAGTTTGCCTGAGACGGAACTTGGTAAGTTCCCTTTAAAATCTGAAATGCTGAATTTAAAAAATCCGTCATAATTTTATTTTCCCACTATAACTCTGTACCCTACTCTAAAATGCTAGAGAGTTCAAATAGTTCCCAGGGAACCTCAGGATACAGTATTCCTGTGATTTGAGTGTTCTGTTGCTACTCTAGGTGATCAGATGGAGAATATTTTCAAAGATCTCTTAAGAAAGGAGCAGAGTCCAGAGGGTTCTTGATGTATTTTCAGTTCTCTCCTTGATTCCTGTAAAGTCCTTGAGCTAATTATTTTATCCCCCAATGTTTATCATCTTTCTGCCAGAAATCATACATTGTAGGTATAATGCATTTTAGAAATGTTTGACCTTTTCCTTTGTAAATCCATAATTCATGCTGAAAGCCACTTGCTCAAATTCTGTTAAACCACATAATGGGGTGATTTCTGTGTTCTTAGGAATAGGAATAACTTGATTTAATATGAACTGCCACTGAGGTTATTCAAGCCCTAGCTATTTCTTTGACCATTTTGTCCTGTTCTTTAATGGTTCCTATTTTCACCCAAGTTTGGAAATATGTTTATTTGAAATTCTACTTGTACAGTCATAACTTTGCTTAAAAATGCCTTATACAGGGTGGGTAAAAGTAAGTTTACAGTTACTAGCACATGAAGGTTTAGTCTTACATTATTATTTATTAATTATTGAATTATTTGTATCACTTTTCTTACTGTTACTATCTCATATCCTTACAGGTTTATCTTTTAGTTTGTGATGGCTGGTAATTTAAGCTACTTTTGCTCTTTCCTATACTTAACAGTCACCTTTTTGAGGTTTTCAGATTTGAGTCTCTACTGGTCATCATTTTTAAAAAATGAAACCTGTAAAAGTTCACCTGGTAGTCTTGCTACCATAGTTTTGTTTTTACTGCTCATCTCCTAGTAAGGGTTTTAACTATAAAACTGAAGCAGTTTTTGGGAAAACATAAACTTACATTTGTTTAGAGTATTTATCATACAGTGAATCAGATCATATTCCCTGTTAATGTACTGATTTTGGAAATGTTTCATTTACTATAATTCATATGAGTATATTGTCAATGTTTACTATAATAAATCAGAAAGCAGGTTGAATTGAAGTAAACTATTGTACCATTTTATTTTATTTTCCCTTGTCATGAAAGTCTATATGGGGCATCATTGTGAAAATGTGTGCAGGCTAAAGATCCTGGAGATCTCTGGGCTTATGCTTCATATAAAGTTTAAAGAATTTAAATGTCTTCTTAAAGTAACTTGACATAGCCATAGTTTCCCAGGATTCTCTATATGTATATCTAAAAGGGGGCTCTTCCCTGTCCCCCAAATGTAGGTTTATTTGTTGGTCTCCCTGGTTGGTTTGTTTGTTTCTGATATAGGGCACGTGAAGCACTCAGGCAGTGCCTCCCTGACCAGCTGAAGGACACAACCTTTAACCAGGTGCTAAAAGAAGACAACACCACGAAACGCTGGCTTGCACAACTGGTGAAGAACCTGCAAGAGGGCCAGGTCACTGATCCCCGGGGTATCCCCCTGCCACCTCAATGATCGTCCCCTGTCCCCTCCCACTACTCCACAAGTTGGGTAAGGGAGGGGAAACCTTCGCAGAAAACAGCTCAGGTTTTATTGCCGACTGGGAATAGACAACCACAATGCTGAACTGCACTGGAGAGACGGGGCAAGGTACCCCAGCTGAGGGTATGAGCTGCCATCTCAGGCTGCCTTGAGGACCTGGGCTCCCTCTACTACTCCCAGGAAATGGGCTCCTGACACAGCAGTCTGCTACCACAGCCCCAGGAGGGTGTCAACACCAGCAAATGCTGTACATTTGCAGCATGCCCAAGATGACCCTTCTCCCCCACCTCTACCTAG
Organism: Noctilio leporinus; assembly: GCA_004026585.1. Lineage (NCBI taxonomy): Eukaryota > Metazoa > Chordata > Mammalia > Chiroptera > Noctilionidae > Noctilio > Noctilio leporinus. The sequence continues at coordinate 110,514 of PVIW01003862.1, read as the reverse complement.
CCACTGGCAGGGAGAGGAAACAGTGGTGATAGCAGCAGCACTCTAGGCATGGTGAACGCCTGGGACCAAGCCATGTGGCGTTTTTTCATTTTGCCTTTCTGGAAGACTCAAGATGTGTCTCTTCATTCTCTCTCTCAGTGTTTGTTTACTTTGGTGTTTTTTGTTTTGTTTTTGTTTTTTAATCTTAGAGAGAGATGTGTTTAGTGGACACACACTGTAATACTCAGCAAAATTTTGTCAGTTGGCACTGTTTACAAGTCTGTTAGCTGCATAAGCTCAATAAAAAGTTGGTCTGGGCATTACATTCCCTCTAGCAGGCCAATAATAGCTGCATGAACTGTTGGGAGGAATGGGAGGCAGGGGAAAGGGATTGTGCCAAAGGAGAGCAGGAACCCATCGCCTGTTTCCCTTTTCCCCCCAGTCTTCTGCCCTCAGTTCTGGATGCCATGAGGACCTTTAATCTTGTTTTTGGTTTCAGCTGCTAGTTTTTCCAAATCCCAGTGCTTTCCCCTTTTTCATTTTCCTCCATTAAACTAAAAACAGACATCTTCATTCATCAGGCTGTACTGGAAGGGTATTATATTGAGGGAGGCGAGACGGCGGTGGATCTCACCTTCAACTCAAGTCCTCAAAGACATTTTCTGGAAGACGTTGAAAAGGGAGGTGCCTGGTACTAAGATGATAGGTTACTTGATCCCATTTTTTGTTTGAGTGTGAATTTCTGTAGCTCCATCTGTCTTCATGATTGTACTTGAAGCAGTATTAGCTGAATTAATTTTATTCAGATTTAAGATAGAGGGTTGAGTCCACTATCTTAGTCCACACTGTCTTTTGTTTGTTTGTTTTTTGGACACATTCCCTTTTGGTCTATGAGAATTACAGGGTTGCCACTAAAATTATTCACTGTTCACATTGTGTTAGAATCCTCCTTCCTTCTCTGGATGGCGCTTTAGGTGACTTCACAATCCAGTGTGATCTGCCTTGCTTTCCCTCAGTCCTTCCTCCTGCCAACACCTGCTCTCTCTTATCCCCAACGTCAGTCAAAGATGGGATTGTTATTCCAACTCTAGAGTGAGACCAAGTATTTTCTGTTCACATCTCACGCAACTGAAGTTGTCTCTGAACAAGTTTGGGGAGGGTCTGTATGGACAAGCTCAGAAATGTTTGTAAAGGCAATTTTGCCAACACAAGGGCTCTTTCAAGCCTGCTTTCACAGTGGGAGCCGGCCTTGTTTGTTGGCTTCTGTCTTTTTACAGTCAGGAAAGTTGTGATTAAGTAGTCTAGGTGTAGGAAAGGTAGGATAAGCACTTATTTCCCTGCCTTCCAAACTGAAGAGAACCAAGTCAGTTCTCAATAATCTCAAGCCTCAAGAGAAGAGGTCTTAGAGAAACATAAAAAGCATGGACTGGATAGACATCTTGACTACCTTCAACCGTAGTTTGTATCAGGAGTCCAGCTAGGGTAACCCTGATTTGCTAACCACCTTCCCGCAGAGCCAAAGTTTTCTCATTCCGCCTCCACTGGGGAAGCAGCTAAGTAAGGCCCAGGGCCTTGCTCCCTGGGAACTTTTCTTCAATCTCCATCTTTCGGTGCATTGGCTATATTACTGTGCCGACAGTGTCTTAATTCTTATTCCATCTGTTCTTAGCTGGCCTTGAACCCCACACAGGAGTTGCAGTGGAGGGATGGAAATGGGTGTTAATCCTTGTAACTAGCTAATCCTGATATTGTATGTGCATAAATAGACCCCTACCCTCATTTTGTGTTTTTCATCCCTGGCACTCCCTCAACAGGATTGAAATAAAACATGCTTCTGTTTTTACAAAAGTTTTTTTCTTTAAACTGGAGGTTTTATTTTGTCAATAGAAAGATACCTAGGCACTTTGGTTGGGTTATCCTTGTCACCCCTGCCTCTACCTTCAGTCCACCTACACAAATATACCACCCTGCAAGAGGGCAGCAAAGGTTTCTTTGTGGATAGGGTATTTGGAAGAGTCTTGCTGATGCATAAAAGCTATTGGGGTGGTGCCCTTTATCTGATAAAATATCTTGTGCCGGAACAGAACCTCACTCCTGGCTGTAATGGCCAAAACTTAGTACTGGTGTGGGAGAGACTTCTATAAGTAGAGGTAACTTTTTTTTTTTTCCCTGAAGGCACAAAACACTTGCATTTCTATTTTAATTTGTATGTAAATGTATTTTTATCTTTTTAAAAAGTATGTATGTATATGTGCATGGATGTGTGTGTTTACGTATTTTTTCAACTTAAAATACACTAATAGCTAATTTCCACTCTGGGGTAGTAATGGTATTTATACAAAAATCATGAGTAACCACAATGATGATAATAGCAATCACCTTCACTGTTACCCTGGACTGACATAAAACTATACTTGTAACAGCAGGTATGGGTGTGTGTTTGTATGTGTGCATGTTCTGAATGTATGTATTTATATACATGTCTAATTTTTGTATTGTTTGGTACTTAACTGGAAATTGTAGGTCACTGAAAAAAAATCTTTTTTTTTTTTTAAAGATTATTAGTTTTAGAGAGAGGGGAAGGGAGAGAGGCAGAGAGGAAGAGAAACATCAATGTATGGTTGCCTTTCACCTGTCTCCAGTTATGGACTTGGCTGGAGACCTACCTGGCTTGCAACCTGATTCGTTATGTGCCCTGGCTGGGAAGCGAATAAAGAGAGAACTCTTAAAACATTTATCATGTCAGACAGAGCCAACCTCTGCTTCCAGCTTCTTTCCACATTGCTTTAGAGGGTCTGAGACTATTTCAGTGGTGGAACAGGACAAAGAGAGGCATTGGTAGCCTTCAGAGCATGCCTTCCTTACTGTCCACATGTATGGTGCCCTTGGTCACTATTCCTGCTCAGTGGCTGGGAAAAAAGGGAGACAAAAGTATTGCTGTCAAAAACTTAGGAAAATATGACCCTGGCTGGTGGCTCAGTGGATAGGCAGCAGCCTGCAAACCAAAGGTTGCTGGTTCAATTACTAGCCAGGGCACATAACCAGGTTGCAGGCCAGGTCTCCAACCAAGTCTCCAGCCAGGTCTGTAGCTGGAGGTGGGTGAAAGGCAACCACACATTGATGTTTCTCTCCCTTTCTTCCTTCCTCCCTGCCCTCTCTAAAAGTAATGAATAAAATCTTAAAAAAAAAAAAAAAAAACTCAGGAAAATAATCTGGAATAGGAAACCATAGAAGGATTTGTCTCTCTCCCTCCCATCCCCTCTCTAAAAATAATAAATGTATCTCCTCTTTTATGCCTCTTGAATCCTAATGTGCAGGATAGTAAGAAGCAAGGAAAAGTCTTGGGACAAGAAAATTAAGGCCAAACGATTTGAACAACTAACAGCCAGCTAGTGAATCACAAGACTTTTATCTGCCCTAACAAAGGCCACTTGATTGCAAATGGTTCATACCTCTCCTCCTTGACCAAAAAATACATTGCTTAACTCCCCCTGGTTTGGGAGATAGCAGAGACCCAAGTAATGCCATTTGTGCTAGCTGAACCCAAGGATAGAGAAGGGAACAAATAACAAAAATGTGGTTAGAGCCAGACCTAAGATAAAAGTAAAACAGTAAAGCAACCAAAGAAGAAAAGGAGAAAAACATCAATGAGTGGTTGGGTTGCTTCTTACGTGCCCTCAACTGGGGATCTGGCCCATAATCCAGTCCTGACTGGGAATCAAACCAGCAACCCTTTGGTTCATGGGCCAGATCTCAATCCACTGAGTCACACCAGCCAGGGCAGTTTTTAAAAAATTAATAGAATGTTTTCTGAACTGAATACTTGTGATTGAGCTAGGAAAAAGAACACTGGAAAGTCCCTAACTTTCAAAAACAAGTAGTACTTCCCTGGCCAGTGTGGCTTGGTTGGAGTGTTTTATTATAATCAAAATGTTGCAGGTTCAGTTCCTGGCCTAGGCACATGTTATCACTGGTTCAGGTGTGTACAGGAGACAGCCTATCCATGCTCCTCCTTGCATCAGTTCTCTGTACCCCTCTTCCCTCTAAAAAAGCAATGAAAAATGTCCTCAGGTGAAGAGTTTTTATTTTTATTTTTTTGTTTTTGTTTTTGTTTTGTTTTTTAATTTAAAAAGTACAGAAGTCAGACAAATACCATATTATTTCACTTGTATCTGGAATCTAATGAACAGAATAAAACAGAAACCCTGAAAGAATAGACAATTCTCAGAGGTGGGGAGGGGAGTTAGGGGACTGGGTGAAAAAAGTGGGTAAGCAGTACAACTTGGTAGTTAGAGAATAGCCAGAGATGTACGTTACAGCAGAAGACCCCACAGAGTCAGTAATGTGATACAGTCCATAATGTGATAAACTGAAGCAACAGGGAGATAACTAAATCACATTATTGTCTAACCATTTTGTTGTACATCTGAAACTAATACAGAATAATACTGAATGTAAACTAATTGAAAAAAAATCATACCGGAGGGGATGGAGGGTTGGAGGAAGTAGAAGAGGGAATTGGGGGATAAATGGTGATGAAAGGAGACTTGATTTGGAGGGGCGGGGTGAACACAATACAATATACAGATGAGGTATAGAATTGTACATTGAAAACCTGCATGTAATTTTATTAATGAATATTACCCCATTAAATTCAATATAAGTGTATAATCCTAAAAAATAAAAATGCATTAAATTAAACAGGTATTACACCTTGCTGGTGGCACAGTGGATAAGGTGCTGGCCTTTGAACCCAAAGGTCACTGGTTTGAGTCCCCAGCCAGGGCACATAACCAGGTTGCAAGCCAGGTCTTGAGCCAGCTCTGTAGCTGGAGGCAGGTGAAAAGCAGACATACATTAATGTCTCTCCCTCTCTGCCTCTCTTCCTTATCCTCTCTCTAAAAATAATAAAATCTTTTAAAAAAAGTATGTATCAACAATATTAGAAATGGAAAGAGGGAGATTTTCATATCTTATAGTCATCAACTTCGTAAATTTCCAGAGTATAGAAAGGAACATCCGATGCATGTAATACAACAACAATAAAATTAAAAACAAAACAAAAAAGAAAGAAAGGAACATCCAATTCACTTTTGAAGCAGTGTAACCTACCCACCAAAACCTGTTAAGGATATCAAGATAGGAAAACCAGGGGCCAAACATCCATAAATACAGACATAGTTTCCCAGACAAAATAAGTCAAATCTAGCACTACATAAAATGATAATGTATCATATCTAATTTGAGTTTACTGCAAAAATGTGAGATTGATAAAATGAACCAATGCAAAGAGAAAAATTACATAATCATCTAGATAAATGCAAAAGAGTAAAGTTCAATAGCTATTCATGATTTTTAAAAAGTAACTTTGAAAACTAGGAGTAAAAGGGTACATTCTTAATCTATTAAGTATAAAACTACAGTACACCTCATATTGAAATCATTACTGATAAAGTATTGAAATTCTGGGGTGAGGAATGAGGTAATAATGTTCATATTATATAACTCCATTTATCATTGTATTAGTCCCAGCCAATATGATAAGACAAAAAATATATAAGGTTATAAAGGAAAAGTAATGCTGACAACATGATTGTGTATATAGATGATCTAAAAGAATCTAAGCTCTTAGAACTAAGTGAATTTTGCAAAGGCAACAACACAAAAATACAATAAATAATAAATTTTCAAAAATTTGTTTTTAATTTTATTGTAACAGAGATGGCTATACAAATATTTTCTTTTGAAGTTATATATCTTTTAATTATAAAGGTCTCACTGATGATGATTTAAATGAAATTTAATAATTTATGTTGCCTTTTTGACCACCAAGAGGATGGAGTTTATTTCAGAAGTATGTTAAGTAGTTTGACTGGATGAGCTTCTGACTCCCTAACCTGACTGTTCCCAAAAGGAAAATGTTAAGGTTATTTCTCCAGGGTGTCTGGAGGAGAGCCTAGGCTTGTGGAGGGGTTGGGGCGGGGGTGGGGGTGGGGGGACCGGTAGCATGATAGTATACTTTAGGCCTTCCTCTGCCAGCTGTACCTTCATTTTAATTTAAGACTTCTAGGCCTTTCCTGGGCAAGGTTCCCAGAAAGTCCCTGTGCTGCTGCCGCCCTGATCAGGTTTCTGGATCTGTTAATAATAGACAACACTGGGGGAAGGGCTGGAATCACTACGGAAAAAGGAACAACCAAACCAGATGGACAGTTCCTGTGCCTGGGGCCATCTGTGTGCTCCCTTCCAGACCTGAAGAGCATCCTGCGACCAGCATGTCTTCTAAGGCACCCTTTGGAGCTATTTGAATCTGTGAAGGTCTCCATGTGCCTGCACCCAACATCAGAACATGTAATCTGGGAGCACAGTTTTTGAGGACACTGAAACAATATCCAACAGGGTCTGGACTCCCTCAGAAAACCCAGGATGAATGAAAATACAAAACACCCAGAAGGGAAAGAGGTTGGGCTGCAATTGGGTGAAGCAAATAGGGACTCAGAAAGAGGCAAACCATAAGTCATCCTGGAGTGCTGAAGAGTGGGGAATGGGAATACAAAGGGAGATCATGGAAAAATAAGTAGAAATGGTAGGGTGAGACAGCCTCTATCTTATCTCTCGCGTGAGATAATGGCCTCAAGTAAAATCCAAAATCTGCGCAGTTTATAAATACTGATACCTATCCCCTCATCTTTCTGTTCCTCATGATGGGCTCCCTCTTCTGCCTCCCATCTCTGTATACTGTTCATTTATCAAAATGTGCTCATACTTTACGGTAAACACAACCTAGGCATAAATTATGAGAAACCAGTGAGGTTTCACAGATTACCAATTGCAAAAAATTGAAACCCTCATAAAATATAACATATAGAAAAATACATAAAGGAAACCTATAGCTTAAGGTTTAAAGTGATGACCCCCTTTTTAGCACCTAGAATTGGCAATAGAACTTGGCCAACTATTTCAAAGTCAGCTCTGTGCTTTATCCTATCACAACCCCCACCTCCTAAAGTAACCAATATCCTGACATTGACAGTAATCACTTAGGAGGATTTATTTTAATGGGACTAAAATTTTAGCTATAAATAGTCACCAATGGTAGAATATTAGGCAGTTGAGGGGTGCATTAGGGAGCCATTGAAGGCAGCCAGGTTTCAGCACACTTAAAATGTCATTTCATGCAGTTCACTGTATGCCTATAATTAAGACACTTAGCTGGAAAAGGATCTCACAGAAGTCCAGGTACAAGGCTGTGCCCTATGCTCTCAGCTGCCTGTCATCCACTGGTCCAGAAACAGCCTTACCCTGCAGTCTTTCCGAAAGAGCAAAGGAGGCCCCAGCTTACAGTGCGAGGGAGTGGTTTTCTCTGCTGCTGATATGTGAGTCCAGGACATTGCCTAAACTTTCCAGGGCCTCAGCTTCTCACTGTGAAGGATGTGGCCATAACAAAGCCTTTTGCAATCCCTTATTCCTCTCCTAAATTGGTTCCCTTTTTTCAATCTTGATCTCTGCTTCAGCTGCCTATTCCTTCACCCGTATAAAAATCTCATTACCTTCCTTTCCTAGCTGGGTGTCTGCAGTCTTGTGCTTTTCTTTTTGCCTTCGATTCTTACACACCATGAGCCTGCTTCATTTCTATGCACACACCTTTATAAACACACGTGTGCCCATGCACATTGGAGGTGCTGAACAAATGCTCAGAATGAATGATTATAAAGAAAGAACAATGTATACATTCCTTAAATATTTAGTCAGTACCTAATATATACACAGATACTAACCTGTCTCTTTATGTACACTCTTTTTTTTTTTTTTTTTTAATTTATTATTTCCAGAGAGAGGGGAAGGGAAAGAGGCAGAGAGGGAGAAAAGAATCAATGTATGGTTGCCTTTCACCTGCCTCCAGCCACAGACCTGGCTGGAAACCTGGCTTGCAACCTGGTTATGTGCCCTGGCTGGGGAATCAAACCAGCGACCTTCAGGTTTGCAGGCCAGCACCTTATCCACTGTGCTACCAGCCAGGGCAATGTACACTCTTAAGATCATTCCTCTCCTCCCTTTCTCATCTTCTTCCTCTTCCATCCTATTCCCTTTTTTAAAAGATTTTTATTTATTATTTTTATTTATTATTTATTTTTAAATATTTTATTATTTTTAGAAGGAGGGGAAAGGAGAGAGGCAGGAAGGGATAGAGACATCAATGTATGGTTACCTTTCACCTGCCTCCAGCTATGGACCTGACTGGAGACCTGGCTTGCAACCTGGTTATGTGCCCTGGCTGGGGAATCAAACCAGCGACTTTTGGGTTCGCAGGCTGGTGCCTTATCCATTGTGCCACCAGTCAGGGCCCTTTTAATTTTTTTTCCCCTCTGCCACAGAACTAGACTGAGTGCCCTACAAGGCAGGATGCAGAGACACAGCAGCAGGCCAGCTGGGGGAAATGGACAGTATGGCGAGATGAAATAAGGACAAAGACAGCTGTATAACATGCAAAGAGAAACCAACCAGAATGAAAAGCTGCCCTGGCTGGTGGCACAGTGGATAAAGCGCCGGCCTGTGAACCCAAAGGCAGCTGGTTTGATTGAGACCAGGTTGCAAACCAGGTCTCCAGTCAGGTCTGTGGCTGGAGGCAGGTGAAACGCGACCATACATTGAAAAAAAAAAAAAAAGAATGAAAAGCTGTGATTCATGGAACACTGCAACTCAGACACTCCTTGGATTTCACTTTGAGAGCTCTGGCCTGATTGGGGTCAGTAAGGGCTGGCGGCAAGCTGAAGGGCAGCCTGGCTCCTCCTTCCTGGAGATGTGGTCCTCCAATCCCTCCCTTTAATCTTTTTCTACCCAGTTTACCTCATGACACCCTTGCTGACCAATGTCCTGGGCCTTTAAGGGTTGGGAGGGCTGGACTGAGGACAGAGCTCACACTTCTCCCCACCCTACTCCTTCCTCCTGGCTGTAACTCTGCCAGTCACAGCAGCAAACTGCAGTAGAAGAGGGGAGGAACCAGCGAGTGCAAGAGGAGCCAAGGGGGAAAGGAGCCGGCTGGGTTTTCCTCATCTCACAGTGGAAAGCATCGCAGAGCTCACAGACCGGACTACCATCCTGCACACGGTAAGGGCCTGAAGGCTCTAACCAGCTTCTGCTCCAAGCTCTGCTCTGCCTTTCACATGTTTATCCTTCCTGATTAAATTTCGCCCTGGATTCCTTTGCCAGAACAGGTCTACAAGGCTCTGACCTCCTAGTTCTCTCTAGCTTATCCTCATTGATTTACAGTTTTCCTGCTGGCGGGTGTCAGTCACCTCTTTACATGGGACTTCTTAGCTACCTACCCAGGGCTGCCACTCATCAGTGAGCCCCACCCTGGTAAGGAAAGAGAGAATTGGAGTATACATTCTTTAACAGATTGTTGAGAATTACCAAGTGAGGGTTGGCCAAGGCCTATGGGGAGCATAGAAACCCCTGGTAATAGGGGGAGAGTTATGAGACTTACTCCCTTGGAAAGAGCCAGGATTTGAGTTCTCTGCCTCCTCACTCTTTGCTTGCTCAGTGGGCCAGGACAGTTCATCAGCATGCCCAAGTGCTGTGCTAGGAACAGCACTTGCTCCTAATCCTGACTTTACCATCAACCAGACATGTGACTTTGGACCGTGATCCGTGCAAAGAGGGAGTTTAGGGTTTCCTTGACTTGCACAGATGAGAAAGTTTTGTGCAAGGGTGCTTGGTAAAAATAAATCTGCCTGAGCCCCATCCATGGAAATTCTGACTTGGTATATTTGGGGTGGGGCTAAGGAATCTCTGTTTTAAAACACTTTCCAGGGAATACTGATATAGCCAGGAACCTCTGGATTAGATGTGTTATAAAAGAGTCTTCAGTTTCAGCTGGTGTGACTCCATTGGCTGGAGCATGTCCATACACCAAAAGGTTGTGGATTCGATTTCTGGTCAGGACACATGCCTACGTTGCAGGTTTGGTTCCCAGTTGGGGCACATGTGGGAAGTAACCAACTGATGTTTCTCTCTCTTTCTTCTTCTCCCTCTAAAATTAATAAACATATTTTTAAAAGTTAAAAAATAAAGAGGCCTTGACCAGTGAGACTTAGTTGGTAGAGCATCATATACAAAGCAAAAGGTCTAAGAATTTATTTTTAGAGAGAGGGGAAGGGAGGGAGAAAGAAAGAGAAACATTGATTGGTTGCTTCTTGCATGCCCCAACTGGGGACCCAGCCTGCAACCTGGGCATGTGCCCTGACTGGAAATCAAATTGGTCACCCTTTGGTCCACAAGTTAGTTGACTCTCAATCCACTAAGCCACACTAGCCAGGGCTAAACTTAAAAAAAGAGAGAGAGAGAAGTCTTCAAGCTCTGACATTCTCAGGTCTATGACCTATGGCTGGAATCATTTTGTCCTTTTTATATGGACCAGGTAAGGCATAATCCTGCTGGAAACAAGAGTAGACAGAATTATTCTCTTTTTTCCAGCTCCTCGGAGAGAATAGACACCCTGAATTTCATTATAATGCCATTGGCAATTCTGCCAAAGTCCCTGCCTAGGTAACATTAGCCTCCTGGAAGCTGAGGACCAAATCTTGCTCACTAGCCCTGGCCACATCCCATCTTTTTTATGTGTCTTTGTTTTCTCACCTATATTATAGAGGAAATAGCTGTATCCTCAAGGATCCCCACATGCATGTCCACAAGTGAATAGTTAAGACTCAGTCTCTCTTACTCTCGGTCTTTATCCTCTGCTCCTCGCCTCTTGCTTTTTGCTTTGTGTCTTCTCTCCTAACAGCACTTGTATTAGTTGTGAGCATCCTTCCCAGTTTACCTTCAGACATCAGAGAAAACGCCAAGACCTAGAACACCTGGGTTCTAAGTCACATTCTCTGGGCAGTTTGTTTAGTTAATCTCCTAGGATACAGGGGAAAGTGAGGCTGAACAGAGGGATGTACTACTGGACCACAGTTTTGAAAACCTCACAGGGGCCGAGAACCAGAAAAAAGAGAGGAAGAAGTGATGGGGAGAATGATGAGAAGAGAGCAAAAAGAAGCTGACAAGTGAGCAAATAAAATAGGTAGGCAGAGAGGATAGGAGAGAAAAGAGTGAGGTGGGGAGAAAGGAAACGGAATGGGGCAGACAGGATGGGGAAAAGAAAAACAAAGAAGGAAAAGAAAGGCTGCTTTGTGGGGTATGGAGGAAACAGGAAAAGATGGAAGGGAGAGATAAAACTTTGTCCTTATTTATTCTTAGCCATGCTTTAACCTGCTTTTTATAGGAAGCCTTTCTAAGTGTTGAGTGTCAGATCCCTGAGCTGGTCATATGGAGACCTTGGTTCTTGTCCCAGTTCTGCCATTTGACTTATTAGGTGACTCTGGAAGTTCAGCTAATCTTTCTAGTGTGCTTAGTCCCTTTCTCTATAAAATGGAGTCCCTTCTGACATTCTGTAGCTCCTTGTGTTGAAATTGGCCCTCTTGTGGATGGCCACATGTCACCTGGATACATATTTAAAATAGTGATTCAAGCCCTGGCTGGTGTGGATTGAGCACCAGCCTGTGAACCAAATGGTTGCCAGTTCAATTTCCAGTCAAGGCACATGCCTGGGTTGTGGCCCAGGTCCTCAGTTGGGGGCACACAAGAGGCAGCCACACATTGATATTTCTCTCCCTCTCTTTCTCCTTCTCTCTAAAAATAAATAAATTAAATGTTTTTAAATAATAGTGATTCAGGAATGGGAAGATGATTTGAACATGCCATATTTTGGGGTTGGAAGAGTTTGAGAAAAGAGGATAAAATAATCTTCTAAGGCTGGTCTGAGGGGAGGTAGGCTCCAAAATAGGGGCATCCTGGTACTTGGGCTCTGTTTCTTTGGCTTCCCATGTTTTAGGATGTTACGGTGTGGCTCCCCAACCCAGGCAAAAGAGAAGGTAATTCTGTCTTCTCGCAGGGCCAAGGCCCACCCCATCCCAGAGCCCCTGTGAACTGCAGTTCAGAGAGGAGATAATGTAGAATGTTGTCAAGGAGGTTTAGATTTCAACTCCAGGCTAACCCCCACCCCAGAATTTGAGAACCTGAGATACTTAAGGGGCACCTGTTTGTTCCTTTCTACCTGAGTCTTCATACAGCCCTTGCAAGCCTCGGGTGCCAAGCTGTGTGTTGCTATCCAGAGAAGTAGCGCTGCTTTTCTGTCTCCTAGGAAGCACTCCGGGACTCTTCTATCCAGCGGTTGCTCACCAGGCCCAAGTATTCAGGCTCAGCCAGCAAAACCTTTTCTTCTTGGAACCGTTGCAGAGTTTGTTCTCTCTGGAGAGGTGCCTTGAGTTCTCTCTCCCACTTAGGTACAGACTGATTATCAACCTTGCCATCTCCCTCTGGGCACCTGCACATGGCAACTTATTTAGAAAGCCTTCTCTAGGTCCTGCAGTCAGGGAGGCTGTATTTTCAGTGACTTCTACCTTCTTCCCAAAGACTTGGTTACTCCCAGGTGACGTTTAGGCGCTTCCCACCAAAGAGACCTAGGGTACTAACATGTGGCGTGACCTCAGACAAGTCACATCACATTTCTAGACTTCCACTTTCTCAGTTGTAAAATATAGGGAGGTGAGCCACATAGTGTTTTAATGAAGCACTAATCGTCTGATTACCTCAGAGATACGTTTAGTTCTTTAGATGTTCATCAATATCAACATTTTAAACGTATTCATTAAAAAGCACAACATTTCTATTCAAGCGTAGATCCTTCACTTATACAAAAGCATAGAGGTTCATGTCTCATGAAAATATGCCAGTTTCAGAATGATTTGGTCAAGAATTGGGTAGTTCTTATCAGGGCAGAGCTAGAATCAAAGTGGCCACATGTCACACCTTCTAGTTCTCCTCAAGTTTGTTGTTACCTACTAGGACAAATGAGCCAGGTCCTAAAGTAGCGTATATTGTAAAGGAGGAAGCCTTTTGTTGTTGCAGGTAGAGAAAACTTAAAAATGCAGTTGTGAGACTTCATAATTTATATGATGCATTAAAACTGTGAGAAAAACTGTTATGAAAAGGAGAATGAAATATGCTTTACCATGGGAAGGGAGAAGATGGCTTATTTAGCTACGTACAGCACAGAGGGTTGTGGAAGAGACAAAAGGAACACTTCAGGGGCTGGATGATGTACTCGGAGCATGGCGAGGGCTCCCGGAGTAGGGAAGCAGGGATGATGCCACTTGGAGAAGAGAGAACCAGGACGCAGACACCCCAGGTTCTGAAAGGACAGCCAGCAAGATAGGGATTCCTAACAATGAGGAGCTAAGCAGTGTGACTTGACACAAGGTTACCTTGTGGGTTACGGGCTGATTGGGAACCGGGGTATTTGGCAGAAAGCCCCGGTTTTGCCCTCTCTGGAGATGGCTATGAGAAATGGCAGAGGCTCTGGAATCAGATAGACATGGCTTTAAATTCTGAAACCTGTGTGACTGACTCTAGGCAGGTTTCTTAGCCTGTCTAATCCTCATAGTCACCAAATTCAAGTCATAAGTAAAAAGAGCCACAGACTATATAGATGAAATGCCTGACGCCTAGTGGATAGACAGAAAACATTGGCTTCCTTCTATTCCTCCCTTGATCTGTTCTAAGACCACCAAGAGTAACCCAGGCTTTTGCTCCCCCTCACTCCTTTAGGTGACTCTGGCACCAGCTGGTGGAGCAGTGGGTGATGGCGTCCCTGCTGCAAGGCCGTGAGTATCCCTGCGAAAGAGGGCCTGGGGAGACAGCCCAGGGGCAGGGAGGAGGCTGAACACCTCTTCTCCGGTTTGAGAGCTTCTCCTGGGGCCTCCAACCCCTGGTTGGCTATCCGGCTCCTGCTTCTCCTGGCCCAGGGCTGCCCATCAATGAGGACGTGCTGCTGATGCAGAATGGCACAGTGATGCGCAAAGTGAGATCCAAAAGCTGGAAGAAGCTAAGATACTTCAGACTTCAGGAAGATGGCATGACAGTCTGGCATGCCCGGCAGCCTGGAGGCAGAGCCAAAGCCAGCTGTGAGTGACATGGATAGCTAGGGGTGGACATTTGGGGGAATAGAATCCTGAGGAACCCAGCAGCCGGAGAGCAGGGCAGGACCAGGGTTCTATGATGTGTTTCATGCTGCTCCACTTGTATCTATATCTGAGCCTATAAAATGGAAATTATAACACTACTTGCCTCTTAAGGCTGTTATTAAGATTAAATCAGTTATTGCATGTAAAGAGCTTTGAAGAGTCCTGTCACGTAACAAGGCTCAATAAATCATAGGTTATATCCTGTTGTTTTATTACTATTATAATGAGAGCATGATCTCAGGTATTCTACTGCCATTAAAGCCCTGGCTCTGCCACTTTCTAGCTCAGTGGCTTTAGACAAGTTCCTTAAACTAAACTTTAGTTTCCTCATCTGTAAAATAGGGGTTAAACAGTGCCTGCCTAGTGGGTGATAGGGACTCAATAAATTAATGTCTAAAGCATGAAATGAGATGGATTTAATAAGAGTTAGTCATTATGGTGAATAATTTTAAATATCATAAGTGTGCATTCTATTGGCTAAAATTTTTACGATCCATCTAACAATTTGATCACAGGATACATCTAAGAGAATCTGTTTTAAAGACATAATCAAAGCTCACAACCCACCCCACCCCCAGCTAAGGAAAAGGGGTGGAAGAAGTTCTCTGGCTCCTTCCTATCTGGAAAGAGAAAGCCCTCCAGACCTAGGATGGGAGAATTGAAATTGGGCATTCGTGCGGTGGTGTAACCATTTCCACCCTGCAGCTGCGCTTCCATTTGTCAGCCTCATCAGTCCTGTGATCATCATGTTCACTGCTTATGTAAGGGACAATCCTTATGTAAGATGAGGACACAGAGAATTCAGGGTTGTTGTTGTTGTTGTTTTGCCTTTTTAAAAATCGTTCTTTTACAGTTATCCCAACTTTTCCCCATTACTCTCCCATGCCCCACCCACACTCCCATTTCCACAGTCAATCCCTACCCTGTTATCCATGTCCATGGACATTTATACACATTTCTTTCTTTCTTTCTTTCTTTCTTTCTTTCTTTTTTTAAGATTTTATTTATTATTTCCAGAGAGAAGGGAAGGGAGAGAGGCAGAGATGGAGTGAGACATCACTGTATGGTTGCCTTTCATCTACCTCCAGCTACAGACCTGGCTGGACACCCAGCTTGCAACCTGTATACATGTTTCTTTAGTAGACCCTTCCCCTTGGGTTATTTTGTCTGTGTCACACTGCTAGCTGACAGCGGGAAGCCAGGTCTTGTCCTTCCCAGCGCAGGCCCCTTGCCATGCTGCCTGAGAACACAGCAGTGATTCATGTGTAGTCCTGCATCCCAGAGGTTTGAACCTCCCTATACCAGCTAAGGCTTTTGGGGTTTCAGCCTGTGGAGGCTGGAGTTCCTTCTCTCTGTTGCTTCACAGGGAAGGAGGTAGTAATGGTCCTTGAGCCCTAACCCCTGCAACTTGGTGAACTCACTTGCTCAGCTCCCCCACCTGCTTCTTCTCGGCAGTCTCAATCTCTGACGTGGAGACAGTACGTAAGGGCCATGAGTCTGAGCTGTTGCGCAGCCTGGCAGAGGAGTTCCCCCTGGAGCAGGGCTTCACTGTCGTCTTCCATGGCCGCCGCTCCAACCTGGACCTGGTGGCCAACAGTGTTGAGGAGGCCCAGATCTGGATGCAGGGGCTCCAGCTATTGGTGGACTTTGTCACCAACATGGACCAACAGGAGCGGCTGGATCAGTATCGGCAGAATGGAATCAGCGTGGGGGCCCGGGGAGCAAATGCTGTGGGGCTAGGAACAGGCGGGAGGGAGGACAGGGTTAGGGAGGCTCAACAGTCCAGCTTGGGTAGATGGGTAGGGGTAGCTCAGGCTGTTGTGAGACTGGGAATACTCAAGGCTTGAGATAGCAAAGGCAGAGCCAGACTGAGTTTGGACACGAATTAGACCCTGTAAAATTGGGGAAGAGACAGCAAGAGGCCAATAAGGTGATGATCCTGGGAGCTGAACAGAAGATCCCAGTGGCATTAACTACCACAGAGTGGGTGGGAAGCAACTCCTTAGAGGACTTAATAGTGTCAACCCACTTCAAGTTTCCTAGATTGTATTCACCTCCTACACCAGTTCATTTGTTTGCTCATTCATTCGTTCATTCATTCACCATCTATTAAGCAGAGTGTATCAGGCACCATGCCAGGCTTTAAGGGCACAAATATTAATGGGTATCAGATATTGTTTTTGTCGATGGAGAGGATGGAATTATAAATAATCTAAGTATCATGGAACTGTTACAATACTTAGATTATTTGAGGGTGTTCAAAAGAAGGAGAAATATTTAGTTCAACTGAGAGAGTTCTGAGAAAGCTTCAGGAAGGAAGTAGTATTTTAGCTGAGCCTTGAAAATGATAGAAATTGAACATGAAGAGAGGAGGGAAAGGCACTCCTGCCTGAAGGAACAGCACGAGTAAAGGCCCAGAGATAGGAAATTGAAGAGCTGGAGAGCTGGGACATCAGAGAACAGGGAGTTGGGGGTGTAGCTAAAGTACAGGAAGGATAGAGCTGTGTTAGAAAGACTGGGTTGGGGCCAGATCATGGGGGCGTAAGAGATCTTAACTTCTACGTTAAGGAATCTGGGCTCTCTGCAGGCACCAGAGAGGTCCCCGCAGACACCTGAGACATTCGGGAATAAGATAGTTACCCTGTGGAGATTATTCTGAAAGCTAACGTGGAAAAAAGCAATTGATGTGGGCGATGGGCAGGCTGCAAAGACAAGGAGAGATGTCAGTGGATGAGTTCGCACACACAGACACACCCGCAGTGCTTTTGCCTTGACTCAGACCTGGATGGCTGAGTGACTGGTTCCAGCGTGGAGACAAGAACCAGGATGGTCGGATGAGTTTCCAAGAAGTCCAGAGGTTACTACACTTGATGAATGTGGAAATGGAACCAGAGTATGCCTTTCAGCTCTTCCAGGTGAGTCTTCCGGGGAAGGATTTGGAGAAGGCAGCCAAGGCCACATTCTCACTGGACCAGAAGCACTCTGACCCTACCTAACAACACTCACTTATTAAGTGTCTATTATATGGTTATATGCCCAAGCACTATGCCAGGTCAATAGGAGGTGGAGACCATGGTTCTCTCTTTTCAGTCTTGTTCAAAAGATGATTTATAACCTTACGAAAGGCAAATAACAATCTGTTCTTACATCAGACCTCAAGGACCACTCTGTCCATGGCCAGAATTTCACAGGTGCCTGGTACAGTGGAAAACTCCACCTGGAATGTGAACAAATAGGAGGAGGAATATTTTGATTTTGGGGGCATTTCAACTCTTTCTAGTTGAACACTCTCTCTAGTAGCAAATGCTATGTCTGAAGTTTGGCTTTTTATTTACTGAAGTGGTCTCTGGACACTCAATATCAGGTGCTCCGTGAAAGCATGTTTGGATCCCTCTGTCAGTAAGACTGTTCTTATAAGACGAGACAGACAATTTGCTGTTAAAGGGTCTGTCTACTCTCCTTTAATCCCTCTTGCAGGCGGCAGACACATCCCAATCTCACACGCTGGAGGGAGAAGAATTTATAGAGTTCTATAAGGCCTTGACTAAGCGTGCTGAGGTGCAGAAACTGTTTGAAAACTTTTCAGCTGATGGGCAGAAGCTGACCCTGTTGGAATTTGTGGATTTCCTCCGGGAGGAGCAGAAGGAAGGAGACCGTGCTTCTGATCTTGCTCTGGAACTGATTGACTGCTATGAGCCTTCAGATAGTGGTAAGGGGACCAAAACAGAGAGGCACCAGACATGGGGGCAGGGAGGGGGACCATAACTGGAAAGGTTCAGAGACCAGCAGCCTTCTGCCTAACTCAAGGAAGGCCGAGTCCATCCCTACCCCAGTCCCTTGCAGAATCACCTTCAGCTCATTCTACCACTCCTGGAAGGAGAACAGCTATTTCTTGCCGAAATAAGACAGGAGTCTCCTCTGTAATGCTAGGTCTCTTAGGAATAAGAACATTCCATAAGACCCCCTTTTTCCATGTTCATGTTGTACATCTTTCACTTGCAGAAAGTTCTTCCCGATAACAGCCGTTGGCTTCACTGGAAGCGGAAAATCTTTGGTCTTCTTGCTCTGCCTCTTTTCTTCTGGTGCATGTGATTCCTTATCTGCTAGTTCCCTGCAGGGTTCCTGTTTGCTGTTTCTTTAAATGGTGGCTGTCTGCCCTTCCCTGGGCTTTCTCCAAATTTACCAAATGGTTCTTGATGTCTTTAAGCCCCTGAAAACCATAGGGGCTAGTCAGCCCCTGGCTGAGGGGGATGATGATGAAGCCAATCATTCAGCTTTTAACAAACGCAGCTAAAATATACACCCTCTCTGCCCTCAGACCTTTCTCCTTGCCCCTTTAGTAGACATACATCTTCCTGCTCTCCATTACCTTCACAATTGAGGAATTTACATTAATAATAAATAATTTACAAGGCACTTCCCCATTCCTTACTTAATTTAGCCCTCACTAAAACCTTGTAAATCTTCCTGCTCTCCACTGCCTTCAGAATGTGAGGAAGTTACATGATTAATAATAAATAATTTACAAGGCACCTTCCCATGCTTTATTTCATTTAGTCCGTTAAGGGATTCATAATGTGCCAATATCTCCACTTGCCCTTTCTCTTCCAGTCCTTCCAATGACCAGTTGAAGTGGATTCTGTTATTAAGTTGCTTGTGCAAAAGAGGAAAGCTGAAGTTTAGAACAATTAAATGACTTGCTCAAAGCCAACAGCTAATGAGGGGAGGAATTGGGATTCAAACCAAGTCATCTAATTCTTGGTGCCACTCTTGGCTCTTGAGAATGAGGATTAAAGATGAGATGAATGAGAGCTGGACAAGTGACCCAGGTTTCCTAAGTCTCAACTCCCACTTCTTTTTTAAATTAATAATTTTAAAAATATTTATTTTTGGAGACGGGGAGAAACATCTGAACTGGCAACCTTTTGGTGCTCAGGCCTGTGTTCAATCCCCTGAGCCACACCGGCCAGGGCTCAACTCCCACTTCTTTTCATCATTTATTTGCTGACTCCTTCAGCTTGTGCTTACTGAGTACCTAAGTGTGCCGGGAGCTATGCTAGGTACCAGAGGTACAGTAGTAGGTCAGACAAGGACAATGTACTCATGGAACTCAGAGTCAAACATAAAGTGTTGGGATTGGTGATTCAAAGTCATGCGGGTACTTAGAAGAAAGGGGACTGAAAGCAAACATTTCAGAAAACCACATAGAAGAGCGGAGTCACAAGGTTAAGAAACAGGATCTTCTATCCCCAATTCAGGACCCACTATACATCAGTTGCATTTTTTCTACCCTTCCCTTGCACTCGACTATTAGAGACTATACTCCGGCTGCCGGGTAGTATATCAGTCAAGAGATCTGGACTCGAGTCCCCACTCTGCTGCTTACTGAGTACCTTGGGCAAGCTGCTTCATCTGAGGCTTAGCTTTCTCATTTGTAGAATAGTTGGCAACTGTTGACTTAACCTCGTGATCTGATGTATTACTTACTATAAGGAATGAAATTTCCTGCCATTCTCCACCATCTCCAGGCCTCTTTAAACCTGCAACAAGGGAGCTGGGTGTGAGGCTAATTGTTTTGCCTCCCAAAGGAGCCCCCCTGCAGCATTGTTATCCCTCAGTGATACTGTACAGCCCAGTGGTGTAGGGTGAGGTTCTGACACCCGGCTGCCTGGGTTCGAATCCGCATCCTTACTGGTTATGTAGCCTAGGATGAGCTACCTAGCCTCCCAAGGCAGATTACATTACATCTACAGCATCATGTTGGTGAGAGCACGTAACACCCTTGGCACAGAGCGCGGGCTCAGTAACTGTTAGTTGTTAATATATGACGCCTGTGCTGAAATGAGTGAGGGCGATGAAAGAATTGACAGGATTCTGCCCTTGAAGAAAGTGTAGTCCGAACCAGTGTTGGACAAAAATTCCTCAAAACCCCATCTGGGAATTGACAATAGGAAGAAATCCTTGGATCATAGTTGGCAGCAGCTATACAGGCCAGGGAATAAAACTAAGGTTCCTTAGTCATGTCATTAACAAGTCTTTGAAAAGGAAACTGGGCCTCAGTTTCCCTATCTATAAAATTACCCCTTCAGACTTAATACTGAGCTGTTATAGTAGCCATGGGTCCCATATGACTATTTACATTTTTTTAAACTTTTTTTAAAAAAGGTTTTATTTATTATTTTTCAGAGAGAGGGGAAGGGAGACAGGCAGAGAGGGAGAGAAACATCAATGTATGGTTGTCTTTCACCTGCCTCTAGCTATGGATCTGGCTGGAGACCTGGCTTGCAACCTGGTTATGTTGCCCTGGCTGGGAATCTAACCAGAGACCTTTAGGTTCATAGGCCGGTGCCTTATCCATGGTACCACTAGCCAGGGTCTACTTTTTTTCTTTTCTTTTGAAAATGATTTTATTTATTTTTAGAGAGGGGGAAGGGAGGGAGAAATAGAGGGAGAGAAACATCAATGTGTGGGTGGTGTTGCCTCTTGCACCCACAACGGGGAACTGGCCCACAACCCAGGCATATGCCCTGACTGGGAACCAAACCAGCGACCTTTCATTTTGCAGGCTGGCACTCAATCCACTGAGCCACACCAACCAGGGCTGACTGTTAAAATTTATTTATTTAAAAAAATATTTTATTTATTATTTTTCAGAGAGAGAGGAAGCAAGAGAGGCAGAGAGGGAGAGAGACATCAATGTGTGGTTGCCTTTCACCTGCCACCAGCTATGGACCTGGCTAGTGACCTGGCTTGCAATCTGGTTATGTGCCCTGGCTGGGAATCGAACCAGCGACATTTGGGTTCTCAGGCCTAAGCCTTATCCACTGTGCCACCAGCCAGGGATTGACTGTTTAAATTTAAATGAACTAAAATTACGATATGAAATTCAGAGCTTTAGTCACACAACTATATTTCAAGTTCTCAGGAGCTCTGTGCGTCTAGAGGCTACCACGTTGGACGGTGTAGGATAGAATGTTTTCATCATTGTAGAAAGTTCTATTGGACAGCACTGGACTCGGATGATTGTAACAATTCCCTGTAGCTTTCACACCCCCTAAGGGCGGTAATGACTGAATGACAGACACTGAGAGGAGGCAAGTTTGGGGTCGGGAGACTGGGACTGGCAGCCCTGGAGAGGGGCTGGGCGGACTGGCTGTAGGGGTGCAGGGGCTCCGGTTCAGAGTCCTCTCGTGTCCCCCTGCTCCACAACCTAGGCAAGCTGCGGCACGTGCTGAGCATGGACGGCTTCCTCAGCTACCTCTGCTCGAAGGACGGAGACATCTTCAACCCATCGTGCCTCCCTCCATACCAGGATATGACCCAACCCCTGAGCCACTACTACATCAACTCCTCTCACAACACCTACCTGGTGGGGGACCAGATCTGTGGCCAGAGCAGCATCGAGGGATATATACGGTGCAATGGGGAGGCGGGGTCTCGCTCCTGAGAAGGGAATGCCTGCCAGACAGTGAGGGCACTGTCAGTGGGTGGCAGGAACTGAAAAGATGTTGTGGGAGGTGGCTCTGGGGGCTGAGGATCCCTGGATACCCAAGAGACCTAGAGGAGACAATGGGACAAGTGGGAGAGCGGTTGTAAACCCTCCAGGCACCCAGCTTCTCCCTCTTTCACAGGGTATGAAACTCTTGGAAGTCAGAGGTCCAGATAGGTTTCTTTTAAAGAAACAAACAAACAAACAAACTGAATGTTAAATGGGAGGCAGTAGAGCATGGAAGTCAAAAACATAGGTTCTGGAGTCAGACGATTTGAGGTCAAATCCTAGCTCCCTCACTTGATGCTCTGGAGCCGAGTATTTAACCAACCTCCCTTTCTATGCCTCACTTTTCTCATCTGGGAAACAGGGATGGCAACAGTGTCTGGGTGGTTGTGAGGATTCAATGAGATAATCTATGTTTCAGTAGCGAGTAAATTGTACCTGCTTTTAGTGTGATAAACCATGGATTAGATTGAATAGTAAATATATGTTTCCAGTTGCTACCGATCTAGGAGCTTCAGGGGATACAAAGATGAATGAGACGTAGTTTCTGCCCTGGAAGTCTAATAAAAACAAGTTTACTGAGAGTTGGAGTAACTCAGGTGCTGTACAGTGAAATACAACCAGAGCACCAGAAGCATCGTGAGGCAGTGGGCATGGCCTGCTAAGGAAAGGTGTGAGTTGGGTTGGGGGTGGGGGCTGGAGAGCAGTCTGAAAAGCAGCAGTGTCCCTGTGGACAGAGAACGGTCCATGGAGAGGTAGCTTGAAGGAACCTTGACAGGTAAATGCCTGTGGGCACTGTTCTATCCATATTGGGGAGAGGGGCCCAAGGTGGAAGCTCAGATCATAAACTCTGCTGTCCCTGGGGGCTTGGGGGCTTTTTCAGGGCCCTGAAGCGGGGGTGCCGCTGTGTGGAGGTGGATGTATGGGATGGACCTAGTGGAGAACCTGTCGTCTATCATGGACATACCCTGACCTCCCGTATTCTGTTTAAAGAAGTTGTGGCCACTATAGCACAGTACGCCTTCCAGGTAGGAGCCCCAGGATGGGGATACTGGTGAGGCAAGGGGATCTGAGGAAAGAGTGCCTGGCTCTGGGGAGGGGAGAGGGACAAGGGGAGGTTACATCAAATGGCATATAGGTATAAGAGATTTTTAACCATGAAGCATCAGGCAAAATTAAGGGGTTATTATGCATAAGTGTTACTTGTGTCACTACTAATTATTGTCATAGAGGTAAATGCTAGAGATTAGTAACTATTACTTCTACACAATTCTGCCCCCTGTCTAAGAGAGGGTGGCTAAGAAAACAGACACAGTGGTGGGTGGGTTGGGGTGAGGTAGGATGATAGGAATCTGGGATGAAAGCCTGAGAGTGTAACATGAACCTGTAACCAGGGCAGTGGCTTGGCCTCTGCACTCTGAGCCTGAAAACTCAGATCCCTGGGTCGGACCTGGCACTTGTCTGTTTTGGGTTCCCAGGAGTGGCTTTTAGATGTGAGGTGGGCTTCAGATCCAGCAAGAACTTCCTGAGGCCTGGAATAGGGTCAGAAGAGTTTAGCAGTGAGGGTACTCAGTTGAGTGAGTAAGGAGGTGGGCCTGGAGAAGCAAGGGGGTTACAGGCTTTAGAACTCTAGCTGTATCATCTCCTTCCTTCCCCACAGACCTCAGATTATCCTGTCATCTTGTCCCTGGAGAACCACTGCAGCTGGGAGCAGCAGGAGATCATAGCCCACCATCTGACTGAGATCCTGGGGGAACAGCTTCTGAGCACCACTTTGGATGGGCTGTTGCCCACTCAGCTGCCCTCTCCTGAGGTAGGGACCCTACTTCCCCAGCTCAGGCTCTTCTATGGCTTCCATATGCGCCCACCTTGGCTCCTTCCATGTTGTTCCCTTTTTCTCGCCCTTAGATAGACCATCTTGACCTCACAGAGAACTTTAATTTAAAAATTTTTAATTCACAGGCTTCTACTTATAGTTCTCTAAATTTTAAATCATAATTTATTTTACATTTAGTTTTTCAATGGAAATATCTTTTTTTAAAAAAAATATTTTATTATTTTTAGAGAGAGGGGAAGGGAGAGAGGCAGAGAGGGAGAGAGACATCAATGTATGGTTGTCTTTCACCTGCCTCCAGCTATGGACCAGGCTGGAATCTTGGCTTACAACCTGGTTATGTGCCCTGGCTGGGGAATGGAACTCAATGGAAATATCTTTTTTTTTTTTAAGATTTTATTTATTATTTCCAGAAAGAGAGAAAGGGAGAGAGGCAGAGAGGGAGAGAAACAGAGAAACATCAATGTATGGTTGCCTTTCACCTGCCTCCAGCCATGGATCTGGCTGGAGACCTGGCTTGCAACCTGATTATGTGCCCTGACTGGGGAATCGAACCAGCGACCTTTGGGTTTGCAGGCTGGCACCTTATCCACTGTGCTACCAGCCAGGGCCTGGAAATATCTTAATTTGTTTCCTGATCGTTCATAATTTTTTTAGACTAAACCAACAATATAGAGAAAGGGAAATCTCACCACCAAAATCTCAACTTTTGCCAATAACTGTAGTCAATAGATGCTACAGTTTTAAATGCTTATACAAATATATATGTATGTATATATTCACATTTAAAAAAAGTGAATGAAGCCTTGGCTGGTGTTTCTCTCCCTCTCTGCCTCTCTCCCATCCCCTCTCTCTTGGGGGGGAAAAAAAGTGAATGATAATACAATATTGTGTATCAACTGTAAGAAAAGTGAATGGGATTATCTTCTAAGGCCCTTTATATCACATATAATATATATCATGGATGTCTTTTCATGCATGGTTTTTTCCTTTTTAACAGCTCTATGGTATTCCATCTTATGTTATGGACCATAATTTATTAAACCAATAGATGGTAAATGTAACCAGTAAATGGTAAATATTCAGTTTATCATTTTTATGTTTATTATTTTTCACTTGTCCATACAGCTTTGCCCATTTATTCTTTTTTTTTTTTTAAAGATTTTATTTTATTATTTTTAGAGAGAGGGGAAGGGAGAGGGTAGAGAGGGAGCGAGACATCAATGTATGGTTGCCTTTCACCTGCCTCCAGCTACAGACCTGGCTGGAGACCTGGCTTGCAACCTGGTTATGTGCCCTGGCTGGGGAATTGAACCAGTGACCTTTGGGTTTGCAGGCCAGAATCTTATCCACTGTGCCACCGGCCAGGGCTTTATTCTTTCTTTCTTTGAGATGGATTCTTTGAAGCAAAATTGCTGGATTGAAGAGTTTGTATGTTGACATTTTGGTTGTTATTGCCAAGTTGCCCTCTGGAAAAAATACCAAATTGCATTCTAACCAACAGTATAAGAGAGGAACCACAAATAATTCCAGTAGTGAGATGATTCATAATGAAAAAAAAGTTAAGAGGGTCTGTTTTCTTCTTTTGACTTAATTGATATTATTTACCCACTTTAAAAAAAAATATTTTATTTTCAGAGATAGAGGAAGGGAGAAAGAGAGGGAAAGAAACATCAATGATCAATGTGTGGTTGCCTCTCACAGACTCCAACTGGGGACCTGGTCCGCAACCCAGGCATGTATCCTGACTGGAATCAAACCAATGACCTTTTGGTTCACAGGCCAGCGCTCAATCCACTGGGCCACACCAGCTACGGCTATTTACCCACTTTGAGGGTTTAAAATTTTTGATATATAACATTTTTTTAATGTTAAAGATATTAATCCTTTAAAAAAAAAAGATATTAATCCTGTGGAAAATTTTTTGAGAAAAGAACATCTCAGAAACCATAGTGCAGTAAACAGACAACCTTATTCCAGAATGGAAATGGCTTCTTGAATGCATTTTCATACCCCTCCCTTCTTTTTTTTTTTCCTTCAATATTTTATTTATTATTTTTAGAGAGGAAGGGAGAGGGGCAGAGAAGGAGAACGACATCAATGTATGGTTGCCTTTCACCTGCCTCTAGCCATGGACCTGGCTGGAGACCTGGCTTGCAACCTGGTTCTGTGCCCTGGCTGGGAATCAAACCAGTGACCTTTGGGTTCACAGGCTGGCGCCTTATCCACTGAGCCACTAGCCAGGGCTCCTCTCCCTTCTTTTCCAGCTGTTTGGCCCTCCTCATTGTCTTAGGACAGTCCTGGTTGGAATAGAACCTCCAAGGTCTCAGGGGCTTTATGACTTCTCAGGGACATGCAAAGTAATTTGACAGTAGTCAATTACTGCTTCCTGAAGTCTGTTGTTTAAAGTGATACCAAATAGAACTTTGAAGGGAGTCAGAATAAAACCAGGAAAGCCCCTGTTCAATGCTGCCTGTCATCTTCCAGACCCAATAAGCAGAGGCGGATTGAATCTTTATGGGTGCTTTATTCAGATGATCACCCATCTGAGAAGACAGACCCTAACAGACTATCTTACATTCCATTATAAAGGGGCCCTTTTTATAAGGAGAACAATAGTGTAGGTAAGGGGTTTGAAATTCAGGGAAAAAGTTAATGAGAAAAACTGCAGCATTCTTTCTTTGTGTACTGGGTGGAGATCTTCTTACCCTGGAGCCAAGGTGGGTCATACCTTCAGTTCCTGAAACAATAGCTTTTACAAACATTAATTACTAAGCTTATTGGCTGTTATCTGAACCTAAAAGCTTGAGCCCTCCCCATTGAGAAGATGTGAAGACATGGTTCCACCACTAATATTTCTACCTCAAACAGTGACTGGTCTCTTTGTTTTCTCAACCTGTAAAAGAAAATGACTGCCCATTTGAAAACCCAAATTCATGCTGGTATTGAAGGGTTCACAAAGGTAGAGAAAGATCTATTTTCTTCTAATATCCTTAAAAAAAAAATAGCTGAAGACACACACACACACATTGATTCCAGAGAGAGAGAGAGAGAGAGAGAGAGAGAGAGAGAGAGAGAGAGAGAGATCAGTTGCCTCTCCTACATGCCCTGACCGGGACCGAACCCACAACCTGCGTACATGCTCTGCCAGAGAATGGAACCTGCAACCTTTCAGTGCTCAGTTGGTTGGGGCAATGCTCCAACCAACTGAGCTACTCAGCCAGGGCAACTTTCTTCTAATATTCTTTATAGTTACATGTTAATCTTTAACCTATGAGGAATCTTTATGTGTCAAATGTGAGGTAGGGGTCCCCATTCCTTTTTTCCATATGGCTAGGCTAGAGATGTTACAGGTTTAACAATATAAAACCCCTACTGTTTGTATCCAGCAGTCTTTCTGTGGGAACTTCTGACCACTCACTCACTCCTGTTGCCTTTGAGGTGGCCCTGTGAGAGCCATAGGATCTGCATGATCTCCATTAGGGTCCCAGAGAAGACAGGTAGCCAGGCCCCTTCACTTTTGTTTCCTAGGAGCTTCGGAAGAAGATCCTGGTTAAGGGGAAGAAGTTACAGACGCTTGAGGAGGATCTAGAAAAAGAGGAAGAGGAGGAAGTGCTGGAAACTGAACTAGAGGGGGAGCAGGAGACTGAGCTGGAGCTGGAATCCCAGTTTGAGTCTGAGACCCAGGAGCTGAGCCCTCGCAGAAAGGACGGAAAGAAGGTAGGCAGGGCAAGTGGCCTCTGCCCTGGCATTTGATCAGGCTGTCTCACAAGCTGACAGCTGGGGTGTGGAGACCAGAGCCAGGCAGGGTAGAGGCCAAGGAGAAAAATGCCCTTTGCCACCAGTGAAAGAGGCATAAGAGTGCATGCAGTGGCTTCCCAACTTCTTTGGGCCATAAAATCTTTTT
This sequence comes from Noctilio leporinus, assembly GCA_004026585.1. Taxonomy (NCBI): domain Eukaryota; kingdom Metazoa; phylum Chordata; class Mammalia; order Chiroptera; family Noctilionidae; genus Noctilio; species Noctilio leporinus. The sequence continues at coordinate 83,233 of PVIW01003862.1, read as the reverse complement.
TAATGAAATCTTTTCTGGAAGCTCAGTATATAAAATAGGTAAATGCAGAGCCATTCTAGCTGATGTGCCCATTTGGCTCTATTGTGAGTCTCCAGGTGACCCCTGAGACATCTTTGTACTACTTCTCAGCCTCTTTCAAGTCAAGCGTGTGTGTGTGTGTGTGCGCATGTGCGCGCACGTGTGTCCATGTGCACATGTGCATGCAGCATTATACTGGGCAAGTAGAGCTTATTGGAGTGACAGCTGTGACCTCAACTAAAGCGGGCTTAGTTAAGATAAAGCTTATTGGAATAAGTGAGTCTGAGGTGGGGGTAAAAAGCAACCAAAAAGGAACAGGAAAAGGTGGGTAAGGTGAAGGATATGACAAGGCTGTGCCTCAGTGGTTCAGCTCCCTGTGGCAGGGGTGCTGTTTGTGGAACCACCAAGGTTCTGGCTCGAAGTCTGCATTCCTCTCATGCGCACTTGCTTGGCTCAGCTGACTTTCAGCTTACACTGCTCTCTCTAGGGTGGTGGTATCTAACCTGCTGCTATGTCCAGGGATAGAAATGGGAATTCAGGAGACAAATCTAAATATATTACCCTGGGACCCTCATATCCCCCCGAGTTGTGACTTCCATGACCACTTGCATACCTTGATATACCTGCCCAGGTTTATGTATATTTTGACCAAAAATAATTTATTTTAAAAGAAGAAAGGCAGGGATGATGGTACCTCTTTGTTTAAAAACAATAATAAATTTAAAACATGTTATCCAGAAAGTAATATAAAACCGACTCTTCAAGTCTCGAGGCTGAAACTATTCCCATCAGTATTCGTAGACAGCCTTTATTCCCATTCCCATCCCCAGGTTGTGATGTGCCCGCTGTTTTGTTCGACTCTCTGTTGTCAGATTATGGTCCAGGCTCCTCTTCCCAAGCCTGGGTCCTCTCTCTTTCCCAAGCAGGTGAGGCAGGAGGGAGATTGCAGCAGGGAGGCAATGGGCAGAGGCTTAGGTTGGGTGGGGAAGCTCAGATCTTAGCTATTGGCTTCTTCCCTCTCAGATTGCTGATGGCTCGATTCCATTTTCCTCTCTTTCTCCTTTTCCAGAAATCCAAGCCCATCTTGTGTCCATCCCTCTCTGCCCTGGTTGTCTACACAAAGGCTGTCCCATTCCACAGCTTCACTCATTCAAGGGAGCAGTATCGCTTCTATGAGTTATCGTCTTTCTCTGAAACCAAGGCCAAGAGTCTCATCAAGGAGGCTGGTCAGGACCAAAAGGGAGGGACAGAGAAGAAATGGGATTGGTAGGATCAGGTCTGATGGGCAAGCAGATGAGTGCTAAGAAAGAATCCAACGGAGTTAGGGAAGGGGCGGGGAGCTAAGACACTCCGCAGAGCAGGCATGGGAACAGGAGTTACAGTGGGCTCAAAACTCTAGGGAGAAGCTGGGGGAGATGCTGGGGAGGAGAGTGAAGTTGGTGGGAGGCCCTTGGGACCAGGGACGGGGGTGCACCCACCTCACTTCCATCCCTCTACCTATATATACCCTTTTACAGGCAATGAGTTTGTGCAGCATAACACCTGGCAGTTGAGCCGCGTGTATCCCAGCGGTCTGAGGACAGATTCCTCCAACTACAGCCCCCAGGAGTTCTGGAATGCAGGCTGCCAGATGGGTGAGCGGGCAGTAGGGATAGGGATGAGAAAGTGGAAGAGCAACAAGTGGGCAGTAAGTTCCTGGGTGGAGGGAACTCTTGGAGCATTCCCCTAGGGCCAGGGTATGCTCCAGGAGTGCTAGGCTGAGAAAGGTATCTATGGTGGTATTTCCAGCAGGCCCTCGTATGCCCAATATGTCTTTTTAGCTCCCTGAAAGAGGCTAGATGGCCCCCAAGGTAAATCCTTCCTCTCTTCTCTTCTGGGGCCCTCAGTGGCTATGAATGTGCAGACAGCGGGGCTTGAGATGGACATCTATGATGGGCTCTTCCGCCAGAACGGTGGCTGTGGCTACGTGCTGAAGCCAGACTTCCTACGTGATAGCCAGAGTTCCTTCCACCCTGAGAGGCCCATCAGCCCTTTCAAAGCCCAGACCCTCCTGATCCAGGTATAATGCAAAGCAAAACTTTTGGGAAGAAACTTGGGATAGCTGGGGGAAGAGGCGACTAGGCCTGCCAGGATAGCTTAATTAACAGCATGGACTTTGCAGCCTATCCCCTAGGTCCAAACCCGTTTACCAGCTGTGAGATGTCAGGCAAGTTCCTTAACCTTAAGAGTCCTCACTTGCAAAATGGGGGCGATACTACTACCTACCTCACAGGGCTGTTGACAAGTTAAAATGAAGTGCTTGCAACAATGCCTGGTGCATAGTAAGTGCACAGAAGGGGTTTTGCTGTCATTAACATAATTTTGAACCTTGTTCAACCTTTACTTGAATGTATTTAAATTTGCACGGATTACTAGAAGAAAGATCTATTACCCAGGGAGGATTGTCTTTGCAAACCCAAAATTAGAGACTAAGGTCTGGTATTTCCCCCTTCCCTTATCTTTTCCCTGGGGTGTGAGCTGGAATGGGGCTGGGCTGAGCAGGAACTGTTGCAGGTGATCAGCGGTCAGCAACTCCCCAAAGTGGACAAGACTAAAGAGGGGTCCATTGTGGATCCACTGGTGAGAGTGGAGATCTTCGGCACTCGCCCAGACACCACCCGGCAGGAGACCAGTCACGTGGAGAACAACGGTGAGAGGGGGTAGTGGAGTGTGGGAGGGGCAGGTGGAGCATGACTGTTACTTTCCTACCATCCTGCCTTCCACCTGTGCGGTCCATGTCACCGCCCTCTCTCCCCCCACCTCCATGGGAGGTGGTGTGGAACAAGACAGAGAACCTGGCCCCTCAGTTATAACCTCCAGTGGCAGGAGCTGAGCCTCCGTTTCCTCACCTGATTGCTATGCAAATTAAGTGAGAGCACACAGGGAAAGTGAACCAGCATGGGTCTAAAAAAATATATCAACAATGTCTGTTCTTTCATTTCCTCCCTCATTCACCCTTTTCCACCCCAGGTTTTAATCCATACTGGGGGCAAACACTATGCTTCCGGGTGCTGGTGCCTGAGCTGGCCCTGCTGCGTTTTGTGGTAAAGGATTACAACTGGAAATCCCGAAATGACTTTGTGGGTCAGTACACCCTGCCTTGGACCTGCATGCAACAAGGTGAGCCTGCCCTCCACCCCTGACCAAACCCTCCAACTCCCGAGGCCTGCCTGATGCTGTCCCCCTGCACCTTTCCAGGTTATCGCCATATACACCTGCTCTCCAAGGATGGTACTAGCCTCCGCCCAGCTTCCATCTTCGTGCACATCTGCATACTGGAAGGGCTAAAGGAGGGTGAATCCTAAGGTGGGCACTTCACGGGAAGGGCAGGTGCATTTGCTTTAGATGGTAAAAAAACTTGGAAGGATGCTCCAGAAAGCAAAGGTGGTGAAAACCAAGCACTGGGTTGTACATTCCTAGGTACAAAATTACCTCACCCTTCCTAAGAAGCAAATTTAGGACCTGATTTTTCACCTTTCTCTTCTCTTTCTTTGTTTTCACAAAATTTTTGGTGTCTCTCCTGCCCTTCCTCTTTGTGTACCCTGCACTGGAGTTCCTGCCTGCCTCTTGCTGTAGGCTTAGTCCCACACCCCAGACCTAGGACTAATCTGTTATTAACTCTGGCTCAAAGGCAGATTCCAACTACAAGTCCAGAGGGGATTGGGGCAGAGAAACCCAAGAGGTATTATCCCCTCCTCCACAACTTCCTCAAAGCCCAGAGTCAAGGAAAGGATAAACCAAGCCTCAAGCCTCCCTAAGCAAAGGCTGGGGAAAGAGACCTGACCCCGAGACTGCACTGTGGCTCTTGAGAGAACACTGCACAGCCCTCACGGTCCGCACTGGGCTGCTCCTTCCTGGCCCCACAGTATTAATAGAGCTGCTCTCCCCAATTTGGCTTGAGTACGGTCTGTCATTGTTGGGCAAGAAGGAAAAGAATGAGGGTTGGGGGGCGTTTGGGTAGACAGGTGGGGCAGGGAAAAGGTAGAGAGACAAGTTTCCAGGGATCCCTCCGCACGTGCCACACAGGAATGGTTATAGAAGTTTGGTTTCTAGGGGTCAGGGCAGAAGGAGCAGATAAAGGGTTATGTGATCCCAGCCTCCTGAAGAGTTTGCCTGGAGCAGTTCCGGTTTATGTCTGCTGTCCCAGCATAATTACTAGTATCCTCTTTAATTTTCCCAGTGTGTCCCAGTTGAGATGGTACAGTCACTGTGGGGCACTCAGGATTCTGCATTAGAGATTGACTTCCACTGCAATCATCTGCCCTTCATACTATCTTTCTGCTGTAACTCAAGTGCAGCTGCTGACCCAGTCTGAGGACTGCTGTTGAATTAAAGCTGCCTCTATGAGGAACCTTAGTAGATGGCAGTCCTCCCTCTACAGCCAAAGTGACTCAGAAATAGGGAGCAGAACAAGGGCCACGACAGACTCAGGAACAGAGAAGGCAGACCTGAGCCTGTTTTTGAATCAACCATTCAGTGCAGAGGGAAGAAGAAAAAAGAGAGGCAGAGGTCTAAGAGGGGGCAGGGCAGATCAAGATGACAGTCTGTTAAAACAGGGACATGGACGAGTCTATAACCTAGTAGTCATTTTGTTTAACATGCTTTATAGGCACTAGGCACAACAGCACATGGTTAGGTACAACTGTTTTGAGGATGCTGAATGAAAAGAGGACTTCACATAGTAAAAAGGAAAGAGAAAATGGAATTGGTAAAACCAAGATCTTATAGTCAGGACAGTGAGCCTCCACACAAAAATCCATTTGTGGTCCATGTCTCTCTTTTATGGAGCCATCAACATTCAAGTCTTACAGCCAAAGACCTAGGAAGGCTCCAGCCATTCTGACACCCCAAAGCCAGCCCTTCCTTACTCTCTGAGCTTCACAGGCTAACTCCGGACATCTTGGACCACATGCCCTTCTTGTCTGGGAAGTGGGGTGGGCGCTCAGCCCTCAGGCCCTGTTGGGGGAGCAGGAGGAGCAGGAGGGCCAGGGGCCTCCAGCTGCACGTCATGCAGGTGTACCGTGGGGGTAGTGGGGTCTTTGCCCACGCCTTGGTTTGGGTCGGCCTGGTCGGGGTGGTGCCTGCGCACATGCTTGACCACCTGGAACTTCTGCTTGGCCTTGTAGCTGCAGAGGCGGCAGAAGAAGGGATGGCGATCGGTGTGGGTGAGGGCATGATGGCGCAGGCCAGCAGCCCAGCGGAAAGCACGGTGGCACACGTTACACACGTAGGGCTTGGCCTCGCTATGCTTTCGGAGGTGGGTGCGCAGCAGGAAGCGTGTCTTGAAGGCCTTGCCGCACTGCTCACACATGAAGGCCCGTGCTTCCCGGTGCCTCGTCTCCTGGTGCACACGCAGTGCGTCAGCCCGGTTGGTACAGTACTCACATTCGGGACACTGGTATGGCTTCAGTCCTGCAGGACATGGCAAAGACAGGGAACAAATCACCACTGGATTGGGGGCAATAGGGTTCAGTGGATTTCAGGAGTCACTGTGATCCTGGAACATAAAGAACACAAGCAGCAACCTGCCTAATACCATTATCTTTGGAATATTCCAGTCTTGTTTGACATTTCTGTGCCCATCTCCCAACATAGCCCTTTATATACAATAGGTGCTCAATAAGAGCTGATAACTAACTGGACTGCTAAACAGCCACCTGACAGCAATGGATATTCAAATATGATAGGATTTCTAGATGGAAAATTTCAATCTCCTTTTGGTTCTGGTGTACTCATGGAAGCTGGGGATGTATTTAAATACAACTCCTTGCTCAATCCAAGAAGTCAAAGAAAATGCTTAAGAGGGAAAGGGGTAGAGGTGACAGAAGTCAGATTCATAAACATAGATGGCCTTAAAATGCATCTGCTTAATTCCTTTACATGAGGAGATCATATACAGTAGCTGCGGGCACATCAGCATCAACCCTTCCTGAAGAACCTCTAGTTCAGACTCCATAACCAGGAGAAACAAAGGACAAATTAAAACCAGGTGAACCCTCCCACTTTCTCCTCTTTACTCATCATAGTTCCCTCACGTCTGCAGGAACAAGGCAGACCTGCCCTAAGTCACTCACACTTGATTTGGGGGGTTCTCAGTGGGAGGTAGGTGACCTGGTGCCACAATCACCTGGGGAGCCTTTGAAAAATGCACGTATTCAGGCTCTCTGCTCACCACTCTTCTGAAGCTAATAGGTCTTCAGTGGCCTGGGAAGCTATTCTAGCCATTCAGCCTACCCACCCTGAGTCGGAGCAAGGACATACACCACCTCAAGGAGGCTGGGTGTGCCAGGGAATGAGAACTCTTTGGGCCTGTCAAAACCACACAGACTCACCTGTGTGCTTGGTCATATGATACTTGAGCTGATTGACCCACTTGCACTTGTAGCCACAGTCAGGGCACAGATACTTCCGTTCTTCCTTATGGATCCGCATATGGTACTAGAGGAGGGAAGAACAAAGAATATGCCTAGGAAATGTGCACCCCTGGCTACTCAATGGATGAGGAAGTGGGGGAAGCAGGCAGAGAGATTGCTGGCAGTCTATCCATACTACCCATCCTATCCATACTACCGTTACCAATCAGGTACCAGTCTGGCCACTTTGACACCAATCTGACCCACTGGGCCTTCCCCTAGATCTGCCCCGACCATCTCAGCTCTGCCACTTTATTACCTGTGTATTTGGGTGACCTAACCCCTAATTCTTAGCTTAATAATCTGTAAAATGAGAAACAGTAGAAGTAACTGTATCTCATATTTTTGAAAGGATTAAAATCACAAGTGCTTAATAAATGTTAGCTATTGTCACTATCTAGATTATCCCCAATCATTACATGTCCTTACCACATGTATTATGAAATTTTATCTTTACAACAACCCTATGAGGTATTATCCCATTTTTACAGAAGAGGAATCTGAGACTGAGATAAATCAAGGAACTTGACAAAGGTCACAAAACTCCTAATCGGGGAAATCAGGATTAGAGATCCCAGGCATTGAACTCCACATTCAGTATTCCTAGCCCACCAAAGTCCTTGACCTTACCTTGAGGCGAGAGGGGTCAGCACAGGCATAGGGACAGAGGTGACAGCGGTAGGGCTTTTCCCCAGTATGAATTCGGCTGTGCCAGGTGATCTTCTGCCGGTTTTTGGTGCTGTAAGCACAGTCAGTACACTTGTAGAGCCGCGTGCCCCCATGCCCTTTCACATGGTGATCTAACACCAGCTGATGGCGGCAGGCAAAGTCACAAAAGGGGCAATGCAGAGGGGGCTGGCCCGCATTCCCATCTGGGGCTGCTGCTGAAGCCTCCTCATGCTGTTCCACATAGTGCTTCACCAGGCCCACCCGCTCCCGGGCAGCAAAATCACAGAGCTCACAGCGGTGGCTGAAATGCTGCCGCCTCCGGTGCTCATCCAGCGCTGGTCGGCTGGGGAAGGCCTGCTGGCAGGCCCCACACTCGAGCCGTGGGTGCTGTTTGCAGGTGTGTCCCTGCAGGATGGCGGGGCTGGGGCACAGGAACCCACAGCGGGAGCAGTGCAGCGGGCCCTCTGTGGCCTCTGCAGGAGAGCTGGGGGCTGGGGGTGTAGGCTCAGGATGCCGGCGCAGTGCATGCTGCTTGAGTGCTGTCTCGGAGCTGAACTGGGCCTCACACTGGGGACAGGCAAATGCTGGGGTGCCCTGGTGGCAGCTGTTGACATGACGAGTGATATCATGGCGAAGGTAGCCACTATAGTCACAAAGTGGACAGAAGTGGGTGGGTGTTTTGTCATGTACTCGCAGCTGGTGTAACCGCAGTTTTGAGTTAGTACCAAATGTCTGGGGACAGGAACTGCAGGGGATGCGGCCAACACCCGTGTGTCGGGACTGGTGAGCCTCCAAACGGTACCGTCTAGTGGTGGAAAAGTCGCAGAAAGGGCACTGATGCGGCTTGACTCCCTCGTGCTTGAGCCGCTGGTGCTGCTGTAGGCACCTGCTCTGTTTACAGACGAAGCCACAGTCCCCACACTGAAGAGGGGGCCGGGGGCCACGGGCTGGGGCCACAGTGGAGTGCTTCCGCTTCTGGTGGAGCTTCAGGGCAGCTGCAGCCGCAGTGGTGAACGAGCAGAGGCCGCAGCGCAACTCTCCAGCCTGCTCACGGGGGCAGCCCCGGGTCTGGTGGGTCCTCAGAGCCCGCTCCTGCCGGCAGCTGAAGGGACATGTGGGGCAGGAGAAGCGAGCCCCCTTCTGCTTTGGAGCCACAGTTGTGTCCTCATCACCAGGGCTGTGTCCCAGGTTTAGGGGAACTGGGTCCCCCTTGCTCGGTGGGGACACAACAGGCTGGGTCTGGGAGGCACCACGCTTTCCTGCCCCGCTACGTACTCCCCGGCAGCCTTCAGCCACGTGAGAGGTAATGGAGGAGAGCCGAGAACAAAGGAACATGCATGAGTTGCAGTGAAACTTGCCCTGTTCAAAGCGGAACTTCTCAGAGGTCTCTGGAGATGAGGAGTTTCCCACAGGAAGTACCGTTGAGCCAGAGAGTGAGGCCAAAGGCTCCTCTCTTTTTTCTGGTTCCCTAGAAAGCTCAGAAGGAGCATCTTTTGAGAGCACTACGTCTACTTCTAATGGTGCAGGTGCGGGCTTCCCACCTTCCGTAGCCTCGGAGGCCTGGGTGCCAGGTGGCAGAGGATGCACACGGATGGGTGAATCTGGTCTGGGCAAGTCCTTGTTCTTTTTGAGCAGAACAGGGCACTTCTTCAGCAGGTGGGTACTAAGGCCACGCTGCTGCTTGAAACTAGCACCACACTCGGTGCACAGCAGGGGCTCTCGGCGGCCATGGCACCCTGTCCTGGAGTGCAGACTCAGGGCCTTCTCCCGGCGGGTGATAAAAGGGCAGTGCGGGCAGCGGAAGGCCCGCCCCTCTCCCTGTATCACAACCATCTGAACCCGTCCCTCCAGTACCAGCGCCTCTGCCTGTTCTTTGTCCTGTCTCCTTAGGGCCTTGAGTAATGACTCTGACTCAGGTAACTGGGGCAGGAGTGCTGTCTCAGTGGGTGGAGTTGCTTTGAAGGTTTCCGCCCAGCTGTTAGGGGGTTCCTCTGAGGAAGGAGGATTTCTAGGAGGCTCAGGTACTGGCTTTTCCAGAATGGGCTCTTCTTCAGCACCCAAGCCAGAAGTCCCAGCACCTCCAAAGGTAGACAGCTCTGTCAAAGTTCCATCTGGCTCTTCCAGTCTCAGGGGCCCCGAGGGATCCAGGGGCCTGAATCCTCCAGGGGATGATTCAGTGATCTCCTCAAGTGGTGGCTCAGCCACAGGTTCTAGCTCTACTCCCAGGGCCTCCAGGTGTAGTGTGCAGCTGCCCTCATCTATCTCTGCTGGACTAGGGCTGCCAACCAGGTTGTCCCCTTGGGGAACTTCACTGCCATCCTGTCTCCCAGCACTGTCCTCACTGGCCTCTGGCAGAGTCTGGTCCAAGCTGGGGTCCACCACAGTCTCAGTGCCGTGGTCCTGTTCCACAGGCGGAGCACACAGCTGATCTGAGGACTCTGAATCTGGTGGGGGTGTCAGGCATTGCCTGGCCTCCTCTGGTTCCTGGCTGGCATAGCGGAGCTGCCAGACCTGGTCCCCGGGCACATAGCCATGGGCCTTGCGCTTGTGGAAGAAGAGGGTGGTGTTGCTGAAGGTGCGGTAGTCACAGAGGGCACAGCGAAACTCACGGAGGCGGGTGTGTTTGCAGTTCTCGTGGCTCAGCAGGGCCTGCTTGTGGCGGCTCTGGTAGCTGCAATAGCGACAGGGGTAGAGTGGGGCTGGCTTGCCAGGGTGGTGCTGGGAAGCCATGTGTTTCTGCAGCTCATACTTCCGCTTGCAAGCAAAGGCACACACCTCACACATCAGGGACTTGCCCTGGTGTCGCAGTTTGTGGCTACTCAGCTGATCAGCACGGTGGCAGCGATAGGGGCACTGATTGCACTGGTATCTGGTGAGGAGGGAGGAGGTGGGGTATGGAGTGAGCAAAATCACAACAATAAATCATAACAACAGTCACTACTTACTACGGGCAGGCTCTACACTCAGTATTATACATACATCACCTAAAGCAATGTTCTTTCCCACCACCCTATGAAACAGATATCCATTTTACATGTAAGGAGACTAAGGCATTGAAGTTAATAACTTGCCTGAAGTGACAAAGTGAAGGGTAGAGACAATCTGGTTTCTAGGCTTATGTTCTAGCCCCTACTCTAAATTGCTCCCTAAAAGGAAGACAGGAATCAACAACACACTGTGGATTTCTAAGATGCTAAAATGCCTACGGCTCCTCAGGGCAGGTTTCTGTGCCTAGTTCCCATTCTCCCATGGAGGCAGGAAAGCTAAGGAGAAACCCTTTAGCCAGCTGTGCCCAGAGATGAGAGGGGAAGTTGCTTGACTTTGGAAGTGGTCCGGATTGGGGCCGCAGTGCAGTGTGTCTACTTGGGGAACTCAAGTAACACCTTAGTGTCTGGGCCTAAACTCTGCGCCCAAAGAGCTCTCACCATGCAGACTGGGCCACAGCTGCAGAAGCCAGCTATGGGCAATGTGGCATTATGAGGAATGTCCCTGGGCCCAGAAGAGCATTAGGGCCACAGCTGAATTCAAGAGGAGGCTAGCTTAGCATCACGTTCTTGGGATTGGGATGGAGGCATGCATGCGCTCATACCTGAGGTCCCCTAAGTGTTTTCGCATGTGTACGCTGAGGTAGTGCTTCCACTTGGTGACATAGCCACACTCCGTGCACATGTAATCCTTGGTGTTGGAATGGGTCAGCATGTGCTTGGACAGATAGCTCACATCTCGGCACGTGAAGTCGCACAGCTCGCACTTGTGAGGTTTCTCACCTAACGTGGGAGTGGGAGTGGGGATGAGAAGGGAGAAAACCAGAATCACACACAGATCAAGTAAGCAGACATACCATTTTCCCCCAGTGAGTTTGTCCTGACACCAGGCAGGAGCAAAAGCTTCACATGCTGATCATAAAAGTCAATGCCACCTCACAGCCCTCTCAGATAACACTGCTCCGACACCAAGAGGATGGGAGGAAAAGTGAAGACCGAGCTTTTCAAAACTAGCTTTAAAGTCTTACTCCTGATTTGTTATACAGCTTGTTGGCACCAATAGTCATCTGCTCCGCATAGCCCAATTCCTTTCAGTTTTGTAGAAGAGAAGGAGAACAAATTAGGCAATATAACATAGTTCAGAACTCTGACTCTGGAGTCCAACACAATAATAAAGATATGCAGAGGCCAACCTGCACATATACAGTGCTCACTCCCTGCCAGGTACCTTTCTGGGCACTTTATGAAAATGCCTCCTCTCACTGAATCCCTCCAACAGCCCTACGAGGCTGGTGCTATGATTATCCCATTTTACAGAGGCGCAGGCTGAGGCACGGAAACCATAGAGCTATTAAGTGGTGGCTCAAGTCCACATGGCCTTGGGCTGGACATTTAACCCCTCTAAGTCTCAGTTTCCTAAAAAAAGGGCAACTAAAATACTGACCTTGAGTGGCTGATAAGAAGGTTAAATGAGATATCCCATAGTTCCCAGTGGTGCCCAAAGAGAACTCGAGGTGAGCTGTCCCTGGGGTTGGTCGAGACCTGGCACTAAGAGGCTGGGGGCCATGTTTCTCAGGATCCTTCCCTGTTATCGCTGCCCCTTTCCCCACCGTGAAGGGCCAGCAACACGGTGTTCTGGCTCTGGTTCTGTTACAAGCGGTGTGATTCTGAAACAGGCCATTTACATTTTCCGTTTCTTATCTTTACTTGCCTTCCTTACAAGATTGCTATTATGGATTAAATGTGATAATATGTAGGAAAGAACTCTATACACCACAAAGTGCTATATAGATGTATGGTTTTAGAAAAGGCCTCACATGAATGAGATTTTGTGACTAAAGCAATGGGAACAACAATGGCTTTGTTCTGAGCTGCCTAAAAACTGTCCTCTTAAACTCAGGAGTCTTTGATGAGATTTTTAAATGTCTTATCAAGCCACTATGCTTACACAGAGATCATAAATGGGATAATGCTATACCAGGAAGCCTGACTTGGTTGTCATTCAATGAACCAGTAATCCTGGTAACCAATTAAAAGCCTGCAACTTCCAGGTCACCAAAAAGACTCATGTTTCAGTGTCATGGCAGCCAAATACGTATTGTGTATGGATGGCTCAGTCCCCCTCACGCTGTCACTCACAGCACATCCCAAAACTGGAATTGCACAGGAAGGCATCTGTCCTGATCTGGGTCTCCTCACTTTTAGAGGCTGGGTACTGACCCACCCAATGCTGAATAGGGGTGGGCACACTGGACAGGGCTTACAGGGTGAAAGCAACACAACAACACTGCTTGGATTCGACTCCTAGCCTGACCACTTTTCTAGCTGAGTAATACTCAGCTTAAGGCTAATAAGTTCCAAGCATCCGATTTTCCTCCAGGAATAGGAGGTCCCATGAGACAACGAATGCCAAACCCTTCTTGTGTATGTCTGCCATCGTCATCATCACCATTATAGTTCTGCAAGGAAGGAAGCCACCTCACCTGTGTGCAGCAGCATGTGGCGGATAAGCACTCTCTTGTGGGCAGTGGCGAAGTTGCACTCGGGGCACTGGTGAATCTTCTCGTGAGCATGCATCTTGCCCACATGATCCTGGTAGGCCACCGGGTTAAAGGTGGCGAAAGGACAGAAGGTGCAGCGCAGCTCCTCACTGCCAGGGTGGCCCTGTTTCTTGTGTTTGCGGAACAGGTGCTTGTTGGAGCAGGCGAAGTCGCAGTGGGGGCAGTGGAAGGCATAGTGGCTCTTGTGGTGGGCCTCCATGGCTTCGGCCGTGGCGAAGAGCATGGGACACGAGTGGTGGCGGCACTCCACAGCCCGAACCCCATGGGTCTCCTTCAGGTGCTTCATGAAGGCCTTGCGGTCGGGAGCCGCATAGCTGCAGCCCTCCTGAAAGCAGCCGAGGGGCAGGGGCTCCACTGCCGCTGCGTGGCTCTTCAGGTGCTCCTTAAGGGCCTGGCTGAGGCGGAATTCCTCCTGGCAGACAGGACAGGCATAGGTGTCGGAGTAGAAGTTGGAAATATCCTCGTGCATGCTGGCCATGTGGCGGTTGAGTGCGTTCTTCTCCACTGCACTGTAGTGGCACAGTGGGCAGCGGTGGGCCTTCTGGCCCAGCTCCCGCAGCAGGTGCGTCTTGAGTTTGCTTTTACTGGTGAAAAACTTCTGGCAGTTAGGGCACTGGAGGCTGGGGTCTGGGAAGTGGAGATGCAGATGCTCTACCAGGTGGGTTCGCTTCTTAAAGCAGCGCTTGCATTCTGGACACATATGGGTCTTAAAGAGGGACTCAGTGCCAGGAGCCACATCCCCTGTAAGAGGGAGAGGCAGAGACCGTTGGAAGTGAGATTCTTCAATAGGTCAGAGGCTGACCAGATAATGGGCAAATGACAATTTGCCCAGACACAGTGTGTGGCCTTTCCCTTTCTCTCCAGGAAACCAAACAATAGCATCTCAAGTATTAATCTCAAAGGAGGAGAGACAGTAAATTCAAGTATCTAGAGAAACAAAAATCACAACTTCTCAGCCTATCTGCAGTACTTTACCTAGTGCCCCCCACCCACTCACTTCCTCAGTCTGCCTAGAGATGTTCAAAAGGGCCATCCGGATGGAGCTTTCTTGTTTTTCCTGCCCATGTTCATGGGGGCAGGTGGAAGGGTCAGTAGGGTTGATTTACAGGAAAAGAACCCCACAGGGAATGAGCAGAGAAGAAAGAGGTAAAGTACTTCAACTTCCAAACATGGACTCAATTCATGAGTTCTAGGTCATGGAAGCAAATATAATCAGATCTTTCCTTTATACCTGATAGTAAACATGCTCCCTGTATGATGGGTTTCAGATGTTGTTTTATTAAGCTGGAAACTGAGAAGCAAGGATTCAGGGGAAAAAGTCTTAGGGAGCTCATGCCAGACAAGCCAGGCTGTTGATCATCGATCACCTCTGGCATCTTTATACTATGGATATTGCCCATTCCTTCCCCACAAAAGCTCTTTCTGCCCGAGAAAAACGGACCCCAAAGAACACACTCTATTTACCCCTACACCCTGTGTTACTCCAGTTTTACCCATTTATCAGTTTCCCACTAGACATGTCAAGGTGGACTGTTAAGAATGAAAGGATCTGAACAAAGCTCCCAACAAACAAACCCTACAGCCACATTGCCAGGCTCTCCACAATCCCTCCTCCCTACCACCTAAAAGTTCAAGCCTAATCATATCATTACCTTCCAACTGCTGAGTCCCCTGGCTTTTCTCCACAGCTTTCTGGGAGTCCTTCAAGGTGCCACTCACCTCCCCTTCCTCCTCTTCAGCTGACTCCTGCCCAGGCAAGGGTGTGCCTGCTTCCTCAGAGGGCAGTCCCTCGCCTGGGGGCAGTTTGGGAGCTGGAGACACATAGTTTGATGAAGTCTACAGGGGCCAATGACAGAACTGAAGGCTTATGCTTCTCCTCTTGCTGGCGTACAGAATCACCCCTCCCCAGCATAAGCAAATCTTGGGTTCTTATAGGGAGACCAGGAGTGAAGCTATCTGTAATGCTACATCCTCAGATCCCTTTTGGATAATAGCTTTGAGGTCACTGCAGCTGAGGACAGGGGACTGAGAGACAGAGAATGGGTGGACTGCATGTCCCTGGCTCAGGTCATCGGGGCTAACGGCTGCTGGCTCAGGGCAGGTGAACATAACCTGACCTTTAAACGACACTACTGAGAAACCCAACTCAGCAATTCAGGGTCACACCTCGAACCTATCCCTTCTATTCCTCAACAGAAGCAGCTGCCTTGGTAAGCCAAAGACCTATGACTACTTCCCAGAACTAGGGTCTTCTTTTTGGGATCAGAGCGTAAATGAGTTTTGGCAAGCCAGATTCTCTCATCAGTATCCTGGCCTCTCCTAGCCTGATTTCTCTGTTTCCTCCTACTCCCTACTCAACCCATGTCCTTCTCTGAGATCAAGAGGAGTAAGAATCAGTGAAGCACCAGTCTCCTTAAAGGCTTCTTTTAAAAATAACCCCAGCTTCTCCTACACATAATCTGAAAGGGAGTCAAAAGGCATTCCACCAGTGGCCATGGGCATTTTAGCTTTTGCCCTGGGAAAGTTCTAAAATGGATTAAAAGAGAATGAGTAGTTAAGTAACTTCAAGGCCACAATGTAGCCGAAGCCAAATTTTACTCAGTGTCATAGACAAAGACTTTCTCTGTATCCCATATACTCTGACTGCTCCGAGCTTTCTGGATGTCTTCCCATGTTAGTTGGTAGTTCTGTCTTCCAGGGCGACAAATCTGGAGTCTCCTGTATTTAGGCATACATCCATGGCACTAGATACACCTGCCTTTCCAGGTGGCAGACTGCTGGGCCCCTGGTCTCATACCTGGCAGCAGCTCCTGGGATGGAAGACCCTGAATGGCCGACAGTTCTCCCTGTGTCCTGCCCCCATGGCTGCGCTGATGCTGCCGGAAGAGTTTCACGTTGGAGCCCATGAAGCTGCAATGGTTGCAGTGGAAAGGGTAATGGGTCTGTCGGTGCAGCTCCATGCCCTGCTGGCTCCCAAAGAGCAGAGGGCAGCCCCGAAAACAACAGGGCACAGGAACTACTCTGTGGGTCTGCCTCAGGTGGTGCTGCAGACCCTTACGATCTTCAGCAGAAAACACACAGCCAGACTCTGGGCAGGAGAAGGTGTCAGGAGGGCCCTGGTGAATCTTGAAGTGGCTCTTCAGGGCCTGGGGTTGGGCAAACTCCTGTCTACACACAGGGCACGGCAGGGGGCTATCGGGTGGGCTGTGGCCCTGTAGAGGGCCAGGGAGAGTGAGGTTGCTGAGGGGTAGCTCCACTGAGCACGGGACACTAGAGAGGCCCTGCACAGGCACAGTGCACTGGTGCAGGGCCAGCAGAGTGGGCTCTGCAAAGCTCTGCTCACAGCGCTCACAGAAGTACACCTCCACCACCTTTACCAGGACACCTGCAGGCAGAGGACCAACAGAGAAAGGCACAGAATCAGACAGAATGAGACTCATGGGAGTTAGTTACTAGCAGAAAATATAGGTGAATCTTTTAACATTCATGGACTGGAAATGAACTGTAAACATGGTTCTGCACCTGGCCTGTAAGGGCAGGGACAGTCTATCTCTTATACATGCATTTGGATTCCCAGTATCTAGCACAATAGTTGGCACAAATTAGGTA
Organism: Noctilio leporinus; assembly: GCA_004026585.1. Classification (NCBI taxonomy): domain Eukaryota; kingdom Metazoa; phylum Chordata; class Mammalia; order Chiroptera; family Noctilionidae; genus Noctilio; species Noctilio leporinus. The sequence goes on along the minus strand of PVIW01003862.1, from coordinate 66,940 downwards.
CTTAATATTTGATAAATGAATGTAACAAGTGTTCATCAAATCCAGAAAGCATTAAGGCAGTATATTTTGCCTAAATAAAAAATGAGAAACTTTCAAAAAAATAAAATAAAATGAAAATCTGGGGATAATTTCTACAATATAAATAACCAAGAGACTTACTTTCATATTCTATAAAGAGACTTTCATTGGCACAGTAATTCATAAAATGGGGAACATCCTTTTCGATAAAGCCCAATCATGTCCATAATTACTGCTGCCATCTCTTAATGTGTTGTAGACCAGCAATCTTATAGCCAAAGCTACTGCAAGTGCGAGTACAAGATAACTCATTGTTATTAGTTAACAATGTTTGGGCCTGAGGACACAAGGTTTTTTGTGATCAGTCGACAATGTGTTAAGCAACGGGCAGGGCCTTGATAAAGGAAAGCTTAGGAACCGAGTTCTTGGTCCTTCAACTGCCCTGTGAGAAGAGGGACCTGGGGATTCTGTGAGGTTAACGCCACAATGTTTGTTAATGATGGAACCATGACTCACGCCCAGGTCTGTTTCACGTGTATCCTGGTGGTCCTTTTTCTCGTTATATTTTTGTTTAAATAAAAATTCAGTGCAACAATTCAAGTGATAGAGACATTAAAAAAAATTCCACTCTCACAGTTTGGTCTATATCCTTTCAGGCCATTTTGGTTATTTTTTTCTGCAATTTCCTTATTTTTTTCCATTGCTATGAAGAAAGGATATTTTTGTCTATCAGTATATTTAAATCTACCTCATATTTTTTTGGTCAAATTCATAGTACTTCAAAGTATGGATAAGCTAAAATGATATTTTGCCCTTACTAATGAACATTGGGGTTGTTTTCAATCCTGACAAATAAAGGTAGCCTGCACATCCTTGTCCCTGTATCGTTATGCGTGTTGGTTCTTCCTATAGGACAGATACAAGTGGGATTACTGGGTTAGAGTACACATATTTAAAAACTTGTTATGTAGATAAACTGACCCTTAAAAAATTATGCTAATTCATACTCTCCATAAGCTATCAAATGGTGTCTTTTTCCAAAGCCTCACCAATGCTAGGTATTATAAAAAATGTTCAACTTTTGCTGAAGTTTAAAAACAAAAATGGCATCTCATAGTTATTTTTACCTAAATTTATTTGTGCATGACATTAACCATCTTTGTGGTTATTGCCAATTTTTATGTCATCTTTAGTAAATTTTATATAGGTTTCTTTCCCCCCTTAAAAAAATTCCTGTTTATTTTTCTGATTATAGAGCTCTTTATATTTTGAAGACATTAGCTCTTTCTTATACCCTGTGTTTTCCCAGGTTTACTTTTTACTTGTTATTTCTTTCACTACACAGCAGTTTAGAAATATTACATGATCAAATGAACCAATCTTTCCCAGTATTCTTTGTACACCACCAAGGGAAGTTGTGACAACTATAGCTGAAGGATGGCAGTTATAAAACAGGGAAGTTACTTAAAATAAAAATTTATAGATGTGGGAAGGATTAAAAGGGAGAATCTTTCTCCCAGCAAAAGTGTACATGTTCAACTTCCACCCTTAACCACATACTGTGGATGAATTAAGTATGTTATACATGAGGAAGTAGGGCAGAGAAATACCATATTACCTCTGGGAAGCTCTGCCAAGCTCAGGGTGGGTGGAGGGAGGCTGGACCTTTTGTCTGATCCCTGGCTGCAGTTTGTGGGAAGAACGGTCAACAAGGAGGAAAGAATCCCTAAGGACTACTGCAGTAAAAATTAGGCAGAGGTGGCAGGAAGGTCTTCCCTTCCGGATTACTACCTAGCCGATATGATGCCCTTGCAGGGAAAGACTGCCAAGAGCTTGGTACAAGGTTGTGCACTACCTCGCCAGCCTTCAGTCAACATTTACCAGCTGCAAATCAAATTACAACATCTCTCAGTATAAAAATAGGATGCTACCTTGTGTTCTCATCTTATTCATATATAAGGATCCAAACAAAATAGCAGATAAAACTTCAGGGCTGTTTGTCCCACTGGCCTGCCAGCAACTGTGTTCGTACCTGGTGTCTCTCCAGCAGCACCTGGAGAAAGGTTCCCAGCTACTGTTTCTACAATGATCTCCATGTTCCCTGTGTCCTCTTCAGTTGCCGTGGCCTCTACCAGCAGGCAGCCTGGGTCAGCAGGCAAAGGTGGGGGGTTCCCAGATGGACAGGGGCTCTGGACAGGCTCCAGGATTCCAGGGTCAGAGAGTGGTGGGGGGATCAGCAAAAGCTCAGGGCATAGTCCATCCATCTCCTTAGTGCTGTTGGCTGGCTGTGAGTCCAACATGGGGTCTGTCATCACCACCAACTTGCGCGCTGTGGTCTTTTAAGTGCCGATAAACCAAACAGAAGAGAAATCAAACAAAGCATAGTAAGACCTCTCACTTTTTTCCCAATTGGTGTGCGTGTACAGCCTAGCCCCTGCCCACTTAGGCATTTCCTTGTACACTAGCATGCCACAACTACTTAACCTCCACATTTTCTTTTTATGATAATATCCAGAGCAAAAAATGTAAAAACTATAATAGGGGCCAATACTAGGAAAGAGCCAACACATTTTTTAGCCAATATTTTAAAGACTCCAGGTTATTTACTTATATTTTGGAGGGGGAGCTAATGGACCTTGGCCGAATCATTAGACAATCTGGGTCTGTTTTCTTATCTGCAACAAAATTGGATGGCGCCAAGGATCTCAGAGGCACCTTCCCCTTTTTAATATTTTTTTTTTGAAGATTTTATTTCATTATTTCTAGAAAGAGGGGAAGGGAGAGAGGCAGAGAGGGAGAGAGACATCAATGTATGGTTGCATTTCACCTGCCTCCAGCCACAGACCTGACTGGAGACCTGGTTTGCAACCTGGTTATGTGCCCTGGCTGGGGAATCGAACCTGCGACCTTTGGGTTCGCAGGCTTTAATATTTTTTGGTCTGTTCTTTAGCACTCTATTTTGCTTTCATACTGTCACACATGCGTGTATCCATCTCTGCTTGTCTCTGGGCTGTATGGGCCTTTCCCCCTTCTCCATCTTTCTTGTCTGGCTAACCAATTCCTAACTATCTTTGAGAGCCTGCACACATATCCTTTCCACTATGAAAACTTCCTGACAGATTAAGGCAGAGAGAAGGCCTGGGAAATGAATGAACCTTGGCCTGGGTTCTAGGGCTCCCGGTTTCCACCTGCCTGTGGAATCTGACTCACCGTGTGGATTTGGACAGTAACCTCACTTTTCTGGGTCCCAGCTTTCTTACCTGTGGGGTGGAAGCGATGACAGCGTCTACATCCTTGGGCAGGAGCGGGAATCACAAGAGCCAGAGAATGGGAAAGTCAATTTCTAACCTGCAAGGCTTGGGATGGAGACTCGTCAAGATTAGGGTCCAGAGGAGAGGCAACGGGAAAGCGGGTGGGGTCCAGACCGGTGTCGCGCCTGAAGCTCCGGGGCGGCTTGTGATGCGCCGGGGTCCGGCTCTTCGGGGGTTCCCACCGCCCAGGCCCACCCTCATCCTACGGTGCAAGAAACTTTTGCCTCCAGCCCGCACTCCCTACTAGTTCCCGCCCCGCAGCGGCTCCCTCACCTCCCGGCTCAGGGCCGGCTGGAGCCGCAGCTCTACGGTCGGCCAGAAGCTGGAGCCACCTCCCGGGACACCCTTTGTGCCACCGCCACCGGCCCAGCGGCCCCTGGGGCAGCGGGCCTACAAAGGCCGCTCTATCTTCCTCTTGGCAAGGCGAGAGTACTCTATGGTTTCCTCTAGCGTTACTGAGCCATCTCCCTAACCTCCCGGAGTCCTGAAGCCCGAGGAGTACCACCGAGTGTCGCGGAGCAGAGTGGTAGGGCCGTCTTGGTGGGCGTGGCGGGAAGTAGAGGAGAGATCTCGGGGGTGGAGCCTGGCTGCCCTCGCCTCCTGCGCGGAGCGCTGAAACCATTGAGAGGGAGGGCCAGAGAGTCTCGGCGCTGAGAGGGAGGAGTGACGGGTGGTTCCAAACCACGTTGACTGAGGCGCAACCTGGGGCTTCTCCGAGTTCGGGAGGGGGCTCCTGGACGCCCAACAAGGCGAGTTCGGCAGCGGTCAGGGCTTTGTTTGTGGCCTTCCACGCGTGGGTATTTTGGAACTCTGTCCAACTCTGCGCCTCAGTGGAGGTCACTGCTGTCACTTCATCCCCCTGCGTGCCAGGCTCAGAGCACAGTGGCAGTGAGCGGGGGAGGCGTACTCGAAATCAATTGGCTTTCCACCCCTCGCGATCTTACAGTCTAGAATTAGACCTGCTCACTATTTATTATTATTATTATTATTATTATTATTATTAAAAACTTCCATGGGGGAAATGGCAAATGGGCAGGACTTAAATTGGAGAGAATAAATTAGAATGGGCTTCCGAGTGGAGAGGATGGCTTGAGCCAGGAAGTGGTAGGTGGTTTGCAGGTTTGTTTAACAGGAAGTCTTAGGAGCTAAGCCTTGAAAGGTGTGTGTGGCGGAGGTGGGGGGTGACTTTGAGGCGGAGGTCTTGTTGATACCTCAGGGGTCTGTTGGGAGGTGTTGGGGGAGGGAAATAGGATTGAAGCTGCTCTTTATGAAGAAAAACCTGCACCCCTGTGTAACAGCAGTTCGTGAAGCAGGAGGTGGAAGGCCCCATTAAGATGCCATTTCAAGAACTAAAGATTATTTTAAAAGAGAGAGAGGGGAGGTATTGAAGGGATAAACAGGATATTAGGAATTGAGCATGTACAGGAGAGGATATTTGAAGGTCATTACTTAAGGTAACAAGGCATGGTCGTTGCTGACAGGTCAATGGAAGAGAATGGGTTCGTCCCCTGCTAACTAACTGGCCAGCGAGCCCCTTTCTGTCTCAGCTGGCCCCAGGTACCACAGAAATCCTGTCCACTTGCTATCCTGTTGTGAAGTTAGTTACATTATTTTCAGGGTTAAGAGAGCATAGTCCTCTGGCAGGAAACTAAGGTATGAACAGGATAGTGAAGGGCGAAATGGTACAAGGGGCCTGGAGTCTCAGGCCCTGCTTTTCAACATTCATAGAGGATATTGAAGCACAGAGTAGCTGACCTGTCTTTTCTGCTCCCAACTTCTACAGGAGAGAGGAGGTAGAATCCAGTTTCTAAACTAATCTTGTGTTGTTTTTTTTCCATTTCCACTGCTCCCTATCCCCAGGTCTTGAAAATGCCTCAGGATATGTAAGGTTCGCTGTTTCTCTTCCAAGATGCCCCTCTCAGACTTTCTTCTGGCGCTGAAAGACAATCCCTACTTTGGGGCTGGGTTTGGCCTGGTGGGTGTGGGGACGGCCCTGGCCCTGGCCCGGAAGGGTGCCCAGCTGGGCCTGGTGGCATTCCGGCGCCATTACATGATCACACTGGAAGTCCCTGCTCGAGACAGAAGCTATGCCTGGTTGCTTAGCTGGCTCACCCGCCACAGTACCCGGACTCAGCACCTCAGTGTTGAGACCTCGTACCTTCAGCATGAGAGTGGCCGCATCTCCACTAAGTTTGAATTTGTTCCCAGCCCTGGAAACCACTTTATCTGGTAAGGTTGGGAGCCAGGGAGGGCTCTGAGAGTAGAATGAGGGTAGCTGGGTTTGGTCCATTCATTCACCCCCATTTTGACTATTATTCAGGTATCAGGGGAAATGGATCCGAGTGGAACGAAACCGAGAAATGCAGATGATAGACCTGCAGACGGGTACTCCTTGGGAATCCGTTACCTTCACAGCCCTGGGCACGGACCGCAAAGTTTTCTTCAACATCTTGGAGGAAGGTATGGGATGATGACACAGGCAGGCTCTCTGGGGAGTTGCAGGGATGGGGGGCACTTGACTTCAAAGGAAGAGAAGCTCAGAGGAGCTGAGCTGATGGGAGCAGGGATCTGGGGTTAGTTGTTTTAGCAGAGCTGTGCTTTACATGCATGGCAGAGGGGGATGTTGGCTTTGGTTCATCTCCTCCCTTCCAGCTCGAGAGCTAGCCTTGCAGCAGGAGGAAGGGAAGACAGTGATGTACACGGCTATGGGCTCTGAATGGCGCTCCTTTGGCTATCCACGCCGGCGGCGGCCACTGAGTTCTGTGGTTCTAGAACAGGGTCTGGCTGAGCGAATTATCAGAGACATCCGGGAATTCATTGATAACCCCAAGTGGTACATTGACAGAGGTAAGGAGTTGGGGTCTTGGCCAGGCTGTTTTTGTTTGTTTGTTTTAAATCGAGCATTTCCCAGAGCCTCCTTTTTAAGATTTCATTTATAGAGGGGAAAGGAGGGAGAGAGGGAGAGAAACATCAGTGTGTGGTTGCCACTTGCATGCCCTGCACTGGGGATCTGGCCTATAACCCATGCATGTGCCCTAACTGGGAATTGAACTGGAGACCCTTTGGTTTGCAGGCTGGCACTCAATCCAGAGCCACACCAGCCAGGGCATGGCCAGGCTGTCTTTGATGCAGCGTTAGAACAGAAGGAAACAGGGTAGTCTCTGTGGCCAGATGGGATGGATGTACAGCTCCAGCCCAATTCCCAGCGATGAAGGGGAAAGAACAGTTGCCTATGGAGATGGTGTCTTCTAATAGTGAGGTCTTTGGGCCTCCAAGGGAGCAGGGTTGGGAATGAATATGGACATCTGGGGAAGAATACATGATTGACTTTGGGTCTTGATAATCATCCTGGCTGTATTCCCAGGCATTCCTTACAGACGTGGCTACCTGCTTTATGGGCCCCCTGGTTGTGGAAAGAGCAGTTTTATGTGAGTAGAGCCAATATTTCTCTTAGTCTTCAAACTGGAGGAAAAACTAGGTTGATGAGATTGGAAAGAGAAATAATTGTGGGGAACAGGGACCAGGATAAACATAAGACACGTAAAACATTAGGGTGGGGTGGTGGACGGGTTAGGCCTTTGACACACCTAGTATAGTGAGGAATGAACAGTTGGGACCAAGGAGGAATTCCCAGATTGCCAACCACCTGCCCTCCCATCTTCCATAGCACAGCCCTGGCTGGTGAGCTGGAGCACAGCATCTGCCTGCTGAGTCTCACAGACTCCAGCCTCTCCGATGACCGGCTCAACCACCTGCTGAGTGTGGCCCCACAGCAGAGCCTGGTGCTCCTGGAGGATGTGGACGCTGCCTTTCTCAGTCGAGACATGGCTGTGCAAGGTAAGTGAGAGGAGTTGTGGGAAGGATCATTTCTAAATGAGAAAGGGATAGTAGAGTAAAGTGGAGATCCAGAGGGCTGATGGAGGATTCCTGGATTGGCAACAAGAGCCCAGAAGAGGGGAATGGGTTAGGGAACAGAAGGGGCTCATTTTAAGTAAGGCCATGACCAACCACCCAAGCCTGTTTATGTCTGCCTTCCTCCAGACCCAGTAAAGTACCAAGGTCTAGGTCGCCTCACCTTCAGTGGATTGCTCAATGCCTTGGATGGTGTGGCTTCCACTGAGGCCCGCATTGTATTCATGACTACCAACCACGTTGACAGGTAGGAAGAAGTGAGGCACTCAGACTCAACCTTGGGAGGTTGGGGAAGTTCAGAGGGGACCATCATTTTGCGGGTACTGATGGTACTATTGCCCATGATTCTGCTTTCCTGCCTTCTCAGACTGGACCCTGCCCTGATACGCCCTGGGCGAGTAGACCTGAAGGAATATGTGGGCTACTGCTCACAATGGCAGCTGATACAGATGTTCCAGAGGTTCTACCCCGGGCAAGCACCTTCTCTAGCAGAGGCCTTTGCAAAATCTGTCCTTCAGTCTACAACTCAGATCAGTCCTGCCCAGGTGCAGGGCTACTTCATGCTGTACAAAAATGACCCTACAGGGGCAATTCACAATGCTGAGTCCTTGAGGTGACAGGCCATGCTCAGCTCTTTTCCTTTAGGGGATCAATAAACACCTGTCACCTTACTCTGGTCTGATTTCCCTGTATTGGTACTTGATTAAAAAGCTTGAGCTGCAATCACAGATGCCTACAGGAGCCCCTCATACATCCACGTGACACAGTCTAAGACAAAGGGGGAAGACAGTGTAAACAGAAAAGCACAGCCCTCCACCTAAAGGTGTTCCAAAAAAGAAGTAAATATATATGTAGGTGTACATACCATGTGGGTACATACATGATAGGTTACAGGGCAGGGTGGTTCCTGCAGTTTCTCCTTACATATTGGCATCCACTATTTTTCCCAGAAACCCACTACACTAGTTGAGAGGTCAGACCCCTCTTTACCTAGATCCTAATTTTATGGGGTAACAGACCTTAGGACAAAGCTGGAGCTACTATTGTTTGCCACACTCTAGGCTTGCTAGGAGTTTAAAGGGACAGCCATATTTCACAGGCCTGGTGCTACTGAGCAAAGAAAGCCAAACTAGGCCAAATCTCTTTATTGCCCTGTTCCTACCCCCATTTCCCTCCCTCCCCCGACAGTACTGCTAGGAACCATCCTCAGATTCCAGGTTCACAGGCTCCCTTCGAGTACCAGGTAGGTAGGCTCCCCGACCCCGAGGCAGACGCGGGTAGGAAGAACCTGGTGTCCGACTTTTGGTACGCCCCCAGTGAGCACAGTCCCGAGTCCTTCGGGGTGGGGGACCCTGCCAGTTGCCCGGCCTGTTCTCTTGGGAAGGACCTTTAACCCCTTGGTTATGGGGTTCTTCTGGTTTTAGGCCCATGGGCTCCTTGGGGGGCCTCTCAGGAGGTGGCAGTTCCCGGGTGTCACTGGTACCTTTGGGGGCATTATACTCCCCTCCCTTTAGGTGCCTCCGTTCAGGCTGTCTCCAGGGGCCTCGACTGGCTCGGGGGCAGTCTAGGATGGCTTTCTGGGTCTCACCCAACCTTTGTGGATTTGGCCCATTCCCTGGGATCTTCTCATACATGTACTGGGAGGCCACAGGTAGAGGAGTTGACTGGGTGGGTTTGGCAGTTGATGAAGTGCACAGATCTGTTGCAAGGGCACCAGGTGGCTGGGGTCCTCCGGAGGCATCTGCAGCTGACTCCGGTTCCAAAGGTGCAGGAGGCTAGAAAGACAGGAGCAGATCCAGTAAGACAGGCCTTTCACTCACTAAATGAACCACCCACCATCAGCCTATAACCTCCCTGGGTAGAACAAAGATCATCCTAGGGCCATGGCACTGGGGTGTTGGTAGGAAGATCAGTGGCATTAGAGAAGGAGGGGAAACCCTTTCCTCACCTGTTGGAGGCTAATAAAGTACCGGTTCCGCTCAGCCTCAAGGTCAATGATGCCCCCCCTCTCCTGCTGTCTCTGGTAGAGCCGCCTGAGCTCTTCTTGCTGGCGCAAGCTCTCTGCACTGGGCTGGTACAGCTCCTGGAGGGAAGGGGTCAGATTGGCAGGGAGGAAAGAATAAACTGAAGGCAGACCCGAGTCTCTAGTCCTCCAGGACTGCCTCAGGAGATCTGCATAGGTTCTTGGTTTTACACCTCAGATTCGGGCTCCTGAATGAAGCCATGAGCTTGCAGTGGGGACTGTGGCTTTGCAGAGGTCCCTGGTTGAACCCAACTCCACACCCATTTGAGACAAACCAGATGACATTCCCACTCCTATTCTTGGCTCAGATTAGAAGGGATTCTCTTACCATGGGCTGTTGGGGTTCAGGGGCTGCTTTCAGTGAGTCAAGGTCATACACGAGGGGCTCTCTGCACACTGGACACTGCACACCGACTGCTTTCTAAAAAAAAAGGAGAAAAATCACACTAATACTCCATGGCCCAGGGTAACCGCCAGCTGCTCAACCCAGCCAGCCAGCCTAATCTGCCGAGGGCTGGGATGGAAGGGCACAGGCATGCCTGTTCAGCCGCGAGGTGGGACAGAGCAGGGGTGTGGAACCCTCTGAAACTGCCTCCAGTGTGGTTACATGTATACAAGGATGCTCCTTTTCTAGACAGAAGTGACCGTTCATCTCAAAGGTACCTGACTGTCAGAAGGTTAAGAGCCCCTGGAATGGAGGGAAAGGCAGTATCAAACGCGAGCAGGGGCTGGTGGGCCGACCTGTGTGGTTGCAGCATGCTGCCGGTCCTGTTCCTGTCCTTGGGCCTGCAGCTCGTGCTCCATGTGCAGGATGTACCGAGCAAGGCAATGGCAGTGGAAGTAGTGGTAACAGGATGTTTTGGTGAAGGCCTCGTTCTCCTAGAGGGAGCATGGATGCAGGGCACTGCGTCAACGCTCTCTCACAGGCCCTCCACTACCCATCCAAACAGACCCCCAGACCAAGAGACCCACCTGGAAACCATAGAGGCAGATGACACACTGGCCATGAGGGATGTTGTTATCTGTGAGAATTTCCTTCCCTTTCTGAGAGGAGAGAACACTTTTCAGACAGGGAGGCAGCAGCAAGACCTGTGAACAAAACCTGTCTACTACCCCCAGGAGTGACTGGCTGGGCTGTCCCACCAAGTCAGTCTGTTACCTCGTGTTCATGCATTTGTCTTGATGCTCCCTCTGCTTGAATTAATCCTGCTCTAATCCCCACTCCTACCCCCAGATCTGCCCAGCTTCAAAATCCAATTTTTCCTGCTCATTTAGTCATCTTTAGTAGCTCTTGAGGATGAAAATAATATACCTTAGAGAAAGAAAAACTGTTAAGTTAAAACCTATCTAGCCCTGGCTGGTAGCACAGTGGATAAGGCACCAGCCTGCGAACCCAAAGGTCGCAGGTTCGATTCCCCAGCCAGGGCACATAACAAGGTTGCAAACCAGGTCTCCAGTCAGGTCTGTGGCTGGAGGCAGGTGAAAAGCAACCATACATTGATGTCTCTCTGCCTCTCTCCCTTTCCCTCTTTCTAAAAAATAATGAAATAAAAATCTTAAAAAAAAAACAAAAAACCAAAAAACCTATCTGCTGGTAGGCCATTCTTGGTTAACTCTTGAAACGTTATTGCTCTAGTGAGTTTGTTCTGGAGTAACTTTCAGAAAGGAAATCAAGGCAGGGACACAGAATTCAAAATGTATCAAGTTGGGCTATCAAATAAATATGCATTTGCACTGTTGTTTCAATAGCTAATACGCTGGAATTCCACTAAGTTCAGAATGACATTGTGGAGGCCTGAGCTAGGAGTCCAACAGTGGTCTATGCATACTCTGTGACATCAGACCACCCTCCTTTATTTCCTGAACATTTCTCTAAAAAACTCAAAAGTAGAGGAAAACAAGACTGAACTTAATTGTGTGTTTTTTAACCTCAAATTGCAAAAGTGGCCTGTGTATGTTAACTTAAGTTCTAGGTGTTGCTTCATATAGGTTGTTTCCTTCACTAGGCTAGAAACTTGGTACAGAACCATGGCTTTTTCTAGTCAGCTCTAATGGCAGACTAGCCTTCACAAGTTCATTAATGGCAAACACCCTTAAGGGATCCATTTCTTGCTACTTTCAGTTGCCAATGCTGAGAGAACAATAAATGCGCTGAAACTGAAGCAAGAACCAATTGCAAATAAAAGAGGAAAAGTAATTTCCTATCAAGGTGCTGGAAAAAACAACTTGCGAAAGCTACTGAGGTCTTTTGGGGTGATTTTTCAGAACAGAAGAGTCATCTTTCTGGATTTAGACCTTACCTAAACAAGGACTAAGTAAACACTGATATATTCAAGATTCTAGGCCCATGGCCTCCCTTGAAAAGAAACTGCTCTAGCAGGGAGGGAGGGACATCTCCCCAGGCTAGAACACCGCTTACCTCAATGAGTTCATAGAGCATGGCGGTACCCAGCCCAGCCTTGGCCACCTGGCTTAGTGCCTGTGAGATTCTGGAGGAAGAAGGCAGACCAAACATTAGGCCTGCACCCTTCCATCACTTGACTGAGCTGTATCTTGAGTTTTCCCTGCTCTGACCAATTCACTTACTTGTGGATTTGTTCATCTGAGAGTCCTCGGGGGTTACGGATAGAGATCTGTGGTACCTCATTGGGATACTAGCAGGAGAAAACCACAAGTTACTGCTAAATCACTCCATCCCAGGACCTGTCTGTCCCCTACCTTTGCTGCCATAAGGTAGGGGCCTCACCTGTGCTGGGACCTGAAGCACCAGAGTGAAGCAGACATACTGTGAATCCTGGTCTTCTGCAGTGGCAGGGTGCAGAGTGATGTAGACCTCCCACGGTGAAGATCTGCAGGTGGATGAAGTGGAGACCGGGGATGTGACTGGGCAGGGGCTGGAGGGCTGGGGAGGATGGGGGTGAGACAGTAAAGTGGCAGAGGAAGTCAGCACTGGGCTCACTTTTTTTTGGTGGGGGGAAATGAAAGAAAAAGTCCTTATAGGAAACATCTCTGAATCGAGGCTCACAGATCCTATATGGAATCCTCTCATTCCTAAGGGACTTACGCCCACCTCTAGTTGAATACGTACCTGCCATTTCCTTTAACCACCTGTAGTTCATCCAGATAGATAGATTCTAACACCTCAATTTCAGAGGGAAGGACCCTAAAGAGACAGAGTTTTAGAGATCATTTCTGCCGACAGATGAGGAAACAGAACCCCAGGAAGGTGAAACGACTAGCCCAGATCTCAAGGCTTAACAGAGGCAGAACTCAGATGAGGGCCTGGTTTCCTGACTCCCTGCTTAAGTTGCATTGCACTATTGGTAGTTCCTCAGTGGCCATCTCTCGGACCCAGAAATATGTCTGTTGATTAATATCAAGGTTACCAATACCACTCTTGACTTTCCCTACACCATTGTTCATGTGGATCCCACTGTCTACCTACACTGCCAATACCAGTCACTTTAAACCTTCTCAAAGGAGAAACTAACCTGAACAGACCAAGCTGGTATGGAAGCTGTGTTGGAGTAGAACAGCCATCAGTCTTGGAGTTATTAATAAGTACCAATCAATTAGCAGCCATGTGGTCTGAGTAGTTTTGTAAGCCCATGTTACCCTAACATATGTTGATAACAGCACCTACTCTGTAGGGTTATTGCAAAGATGAAAGGGACTTGTTTAAGGTACCTAACAGCATCTTGGCCATAGTAGCTAATCTGTCCTCTTTTTCCTATTTGTATATAACCTTTTCCCTTAAAAGGAAAGGAGAATGTAGTTAGTATTCAATATATTTATTACCCTGTTGTATATAGCTGATCTACATAAACCTGTCCAGGTCAGGATCCAGTCGTCCTGATGTAAATCAGAGGACACACATGTTTAATGACAGAAACAGAGGTTGTAATGATACTGAAGATGAGTGACTGGCTTAAATCCACAGCTCTACTCACATAATACACGGAAAGATGCATGCTTGGTTTCCTTTCTTATAGGTATATTGTTCCCTCTTCACCAAAAGCAGCGCTGCTCTTAGCATGACCTCCCTATATGTTAATGGTTCTCAAGACTTCTTGTCTCAGAGCACAAGCTAGCTGTGCAGTCACTGCTGCCCTCTCCATGGGTCCAAGTGTCTCCTCAGAACCTTAATGTCCCCTGCACAGGTTGAACACCCTGAGTCTAGATGGTCTCAATAAATAAAGGCCAGCATCGTTTGGGCTTCTTGAATCAATGGAACACTGGAGTGTAGCCTCCCTCAAGAGGCCCTTCAATACTTCACCAGCCTAGGTGTGCCTTGGGCCTTGATGTGAGGGATAGGAGGAGATGGTTGTAAGGTGGTGACCAAATAAAAGGGGAGCGGGGCAGAAGATTGTAGAATATCTTCGTACTAAGGATACAAGACTTGGAATCAGACCATCTGGACTCCTAGTCATAACGATGTACCTTTTGGCAAATCATTGTACCTGTCAGGCTTCATCTAGTCTCCTCAGATGCCTACATCCCAGAGTTACTAATGAAGATGGGGGACGATGTATGTTACAAATCCGGGTGATCCTCTCAAACTATTCTATGAGGTAGATGCCACACCCACTTTTTCACAGCAGAGGACACTGACTCATAGAAGGCAGGTGGCCTGGTCAGCATCACCCAGCTAATAAAATGTGGAGTGAACCCACATCTATCCGTTTTCCAAATCCCAAGCCCTTCCAGGTTCTGGTCTCTTGTTAGGACTGCATGAGAGATGGAATAAGAGCATTTTGTGAAGTGTAAGGCTTTATTCAGACAACAGTCCTCGGGGCTGTCAGGGAGGGAGAACGCCGAGGAAAAGCCTCAGCAGCAATGGGCTGGTCCAAGGGCAAAGTGGGGCGGGAGCCGGAGGCCATCGGTTTGGGAGGCTAAAACGAAGGTGCGGCGATCTGGTGAGCAGGCATCGCCCGGGACCCTGAGCAAATCCACTGCAGTAAGAGACAATGGAATGGGACAAGGCCGGCGGAGAGGGGAATCGAACCAGAAAAGGCGCGGCTCGACCCGGTCCGGTCAGCGTCGATTCGGTCGCCCCTGGCTTAGACTAGCGCCCCTCCACCCACCCGCGTCCCAGTCCTGAAGCGCGCTCAGAGAAAGCTGTCAGTGCCTCCTCCCTCCCTCCGCCCCATGTGCCCGCCATACGGGCCGTCCGCGGCCGCCGCTAGTCCCCCGGACAGGATCCAGGCGGTCAACGAAAGCCCATGCCCCAAAGTTACCAGTCCTCCTCCCCGGCAGCCGCCGACGGAGACGTCGCCATGTCTTCCCCGGCCCACAGCCGGAACCGGAAGTGTCCTCGGGAGACTCGGACGCCGAAAGTGAAAGGGGTAGAGGCTGGGTAGCGAGCGGCCGTTTCTAGGCAACCGCAGACTCCCGGGTCTTTAGTGGGTCCTGATAGCAACAGGCGGCTCGGAAGTGCCCTAAAAAGTGCCTAAGGACGGTCCACCGTCTCCCCCACACCTCTGAATGTCTTCGCCCTCCAGACCTCCGGCCCGTCGTAGCGAGTACAATTGGTAACGACGCGAGTCTAAAGAGGCCGGCGGTGGGGGTGGAGAAGAACGACGAGTCAGGCAAAGTACGCAGGCAGCCTGAAGGGGCGGGGCGGAAGGCCGGAGCCGGCGGCCCTCGGCCTGGGGAGCTTGAAGCTCCTCGGCTGGGGCGAGAGTGGGGCTCAGGTCTGCGAAGCGCGCGTGCAGAGGGTGTGGGCACGGGTGGCCGTCACAGGAACTTGGGGGGGCTTGGAAGGGGCGGGATTGGTGGGCGAGGCTGGTTGGGGGCGGAAGGGGGCACTAGGTCGGGTGGGTGCGACTTTGGCTTGGGGCCAGGAGGAGGCTGAGAAGGAGGGAGAGAGGCGCTCTCTTCGCTCCAAGATGTTGTTTTCCCGTCCACGTCACCCTGCCATGGTTTGGAGGCTCGGGTTGTTATGAAAAAAGAGGAAAAGGCAAGGCAACTAACATTAACCTTTCTTCCATGCCGTAAGCAGACTTCCCAGATGTGTGCAACTGCTCGCGGAGCTGTAGCTCTTCACGACCATCTCGACTTCCTTCTGAGGAACCCCTGAAACTCTGTCATGGAAAAGTACCACGTGTTGGAGATGATTGGAGAAGGCTCTTTTGGGAGGGTGTACAAGGGTCGGAGAAAATACAGTGCTCAGGTGGTGAACAAAAAGGGGTATCTCTTGGTTGGGATTCTGTACTCCCAAATCTAGTGGAAAATGGGGTCACAGGGAAGCATTCGTACTAACCTATATTCCTAAGACCCTGACTCTTTCATACTTCTTATGGAGTGTGAGCTCTGAAATTGGATTAGTTGGGTTCAAATCCTATCTCTACCACTTTCTAGCCTTAGAACTATGGACAAGTTACTTAACCTCTCTCCCTCTGTCTCAAGTTTCCTCATTTATAGAATGAAGGTAAGTGTAGTGTCTGATTGATGGGTTTTGATGATTAACTATAATGTCACGCCGAATCACTTAGTATAGTGCCTAATAAACAACAAATAAATAGTAGCAGGATTATTAATCATTATCGTCCCATGTGGCAAGAAATAAACCACCTGAATGCTATTCTTCTTATCATTTTTCTTTACTTCCATTTCACCTAAATCCCTGAAATCTCAAGTTCTTTACTAAAATCAGAACACCTCCCAGAATCCATCAAAGGGATCTGTCTGGCAGAGGCTGTTTCCTCCTAGGGTAAAGGGTAAGGAAAGACAGTACCATGGGGAGAGTGGAGTGGGAGACTTGAAAGTATAGTAAGAATTGCTCAATCTAAATCTTAGTTGTGTGGTTCTGAAGCTAAAATTCCAGTAGTGTGTTTGTTTAGGCCTTGACTCTTCATCTTACCATTGACAGGTGGTGGCCCTGAAGTTCATTCCAAAATTGGGACGCTCAGAAAAGGAGCTGAGGAATCTACAACGGGAGATTGAAATCATGCGGGGCCTGCGGCATCCCAACATTGTGCATATGCTTGACAGCTTTGAGACTGATAAAGAGGTGCACTTGGGCTTGGGGTCACTCACCTCTCCCCAAGAAGAAGTATCAGGAATTTTCCAATCTTGGTGTATAAATCTGGAGCTATCAATGCCATTGCCTTTCAGGTCGTGGTAGTGACAGATTATGCTGAAGGAGAGCTCTTTCAGATTCTGGAAGATGATGGAAAACTTCCTGAAGACCAGGTATGTTTTCTGGCTCAGTCTTCTCCAGCTCTGACTCTTTAGGTTAAGGACTGGTAGGGAAAGCAGAGGGCACTGAGAGTCTCCATTTTGAAAGTTCCTGAGGAAAATATCAGAGTCTAGGTGTATATAGAAGCAGTGTCATGTGACAGTGAATTATATCCATCCTGGAGCCAAAAGCTATGAATACAAAGGTTGGCTCTGCCACTTCTTAGCTGGATACTCTTGGGCAAATCACTTGAACCTCTTTGTGCTCAGTTTCCTCTTTTTAAAATGGAAATAATAATGTCTGTCTCATAAAGCTACTATGAGGATTAATGGCTTCATTCATGTAAAGTGCTTAAAAGAGTTCCTGAAATATAGTATTCAACATAGTTAGCTATTATGAATGTTGTCAGTTGGGCACCATTAGGGAGGAGGGCCAGTGTGGTGGTACCAGAGGAGGCAGGAAGGTTAACGGTTGTGGTTAAGGCAAGATTTGCCACCAAGACATAGTGGTTTGCAGTGGGGTTTGGTTGAGCACATTTTCCAGCCACACTTATTCTAGGGGTTTTCTGTGCTCTGGGAAGTAGGCCCTCCTTAGGACTCCCTGTTGTAGCATTCTGTTTCCTTATGAGGACTCATCATCTACGGTAAGTCGTTTATTCCTTTTGTCTGTCTTGTTTCTTTGACCATTTCTCTTGAGAAAGGGACTCTGTCTTACTTAATAATAGTTACTATATATTGAATGCTTACTAAATGCCAGGCACCATTCTGAGCGTTACATTACTTTACATGCATTAATTAATTCATTTAATCCTCACAATACTGTGAGGTAGGTGATATCATTATCGTCATCTTATGGATGATGAATCTGAAGGGCACAAGATAATTTGCCCATGGTCTTGCAGCTCAGTGAGACTGAAATTTTCTTTAACTCAATGAAGGAATAAGTGAATGAATGAGTAGGCAACCAAGAATTATAGAAAGTATCACATGAAACTCTGGAAGAAAGGGCAGAAAGAGAATATCACATCAGCTGTAGTATCAGGGAGGAGTCTTTGGGCTCCTCAGCAGGCTCCTTCCTCTGACCTCTTCTTTCTTCTCCCACCTGACTGACCCCTAGGTTCAGGCCATTGCTGCCCAGTTGGTGTCCGCCCTGTATTACCTGCATTCTCACCGCATCCTCCACCGGGACATGAAGCCTCAGAATATCCTCCTTGCCAAGGATGGTGGCATCAAGCTCTGTGACTTTGGGTGAGGAGCCCGACCTCCCATCTCTGCTTCCATTTCTTCAGGCAGACTTAGACAGTTTGCTTGGCTTATGTGGGCCTGGTTTTAGAACTGGAGCTAAAGACAGGGACTTTTTGCTGGGTCTTTTGGAAGGAGCTCTTTCTGTTTGGGTTTGGGCTATCTCACACAGTGAAGTGGGGAAATGACAAGGTCTAGTTTTCATTGAATATCTTCTCTAACATTTTCATCCCATTACCTGCAGATTTGCCCGGGCTATGAGCACCAACACAATGGTGCTGACATCCATCAAAGGCACTCCACTCTATATGTCCCCGGAACTGGTAGAAGAGCGACCATATGACCACACTGCAGACCTCTGGTCTGTGGGCTGCATCCTGTATGAGTTGGCTGTAGGCACCCCTCCCTTCTATACCACGAGCATCTTTCAGCTGGTCAACCTCATTCTCAAGGACCCTGTGCGGTGGCCCCCAACCATTAGTCCTTGCTTTAAGGTAATGAATATAGAAAGGGAGATGACTTCTGCATTGGAAACCTGTCTCCCTCTGCCTCTGTTCCCTTGCTCAAAATCCTTTTCCAGAGCTGGGCAGGACTTTGCAGTTACTGAATTAATGCAGGATCTGGGCCAAGCTGCCTTGGGGTCACTCACCCCAAGCCACTACAGGGACTTCTTCTGGGAGGATGTGCCAGACTTGGGAATAGCGGCACCTCCTGGTCCAGACTATCTTTTATCACAATGGAAAAGTGATTTCAAGACACCAGAGATATATACTGATTCTTTCACATGCCCTTTATTCCACTTATTTTCTATCAGATGGTATCTAGCTTTGTAAACACAGCTTTCAGTCCTCTTCCTGAAAGAAGGAATCTTTAGTTATCCAAATGACCAGAGCTAGTGGGGCATGCTTGGTGATTAGGGGCACAAGAGAGGGGGTGGTGCCTGCTCCTTAGAGCTAAGTCTCAGCAGGATGGAGGAAGGAGGGATGGAGGGAGGGAGGAGAAAGAATTAACCCTTTTTATTTCCTATCTAAGGCAAAATTTGGACTTCCAATGGAACTTGAATGCAACTTTCTCCCAAAGTGAAATCTTAATACCTTTCCTTCACTTTACCTAAGATGAAAACGGACAGGTTTCTCCCTAGGCTATTTAGTTTGTGGAAGCCCAAGTAATTATTAAAAAAAAATTTAAACAAAGGAAACTTAACCAGGTCATATACATAGGATATTTATTCTCCCTTAGGGCAGATATGCAGTTATCAACAACCAGAGCCATGGTGTACTAATCACCTTGTTTTAGAACAGTGGTCATAATCTAGTACCTTCTATTCCTGTTTCAGGCCCAATTGAGGAGCCCAAGAATACCTCATAATGATGTGCCCATTTTAGACAGTCTTCTTTCCCTTGCACCATCTGAAGACTTGCTGAGAGATTTCTGGTTGTGAGTGTCATTGTGTTGACACAATGGCTTGTGTGTGTGAGTGTGCTTTCAACTGTAAATACATTTTGTCCTACCCAGCTGTACACAAACTGCAGTCTATACGAGGGCAAAGTGAGCAGTTTGGCACCCAAATGTTTGTTTTCTGAAGATGATCGTGAAGGTGACATCCCTATCTTTTTTTTTTTTTTTTAAGATTTTATTTATTATTTTTAGAGAGAAGGGAAGGGAGAAAGGGAGAGAGACATCAGTGTATGGTTGTCTTTCACCTGCCTCCAGCTACAGACCTGGTTGGAGACCTGGCTTGCAACCTGGTTATGTGCCCTGGCTGGGAATGGTGACATCCCTATCTTTTTCCTTTTTTTTTTTTTTCTCACTTCACAAAGCTAGTGACACTGAGATTTCTGTTTTTACTTCTGGGGTTCCAAAATGGCTGTGGACAGGAATTGGGGCTCCCCAAGAGATGAAGCAGTGAGTTCTGTCCATGATTTCGGCCAGCGAAATGAAGCCTAAGGATAGGGTTAGAGAGGGTGTGATCAAGACCACCTGGTCTGCTGTGAGATTAGACTCCAGAATCTTGGCTTGCAGGTTCTGCTGATTATGATTAGTTAGAGCCTATATGGAAGTAAAGGCTGATGGGGGATTTTCTCTCCACAGAACTTCCTGCAGGGACTGCTGACCAAGGACCCCCGGCAGCGCCTCTCCTGGCCAGACCTTTTGCATCACCCTTTTATTGCTGGCCGTGTCACCAGTGAGTCGTTAGGATTCTCCGGGTTTTTTCACTGCCTTAGTGTTCTCCCCAATTTACCCACCTTCTTCCAACATCCGGATCCAAACTAGCTTCTTTACCCCTCCACCTTGAACTTTCTTCCTAGGTCTTCACCAACCGTCGCCACCTTCCCTTCTTACTCCCTTCCTTCCTTTGTCACTTTATCAAAGTCGTCTTCTTCCACAGAAGCCTGGAGGCACTGAAGTTGTCTCTCACCAAGTGGACATGGTGCAGCTCCAGTATGACCATGTCTTCCTCCTCTTCCCTTCTTGCAGTAATAACTGAACCAGCAGGCCCAGCTTTGGGCACCCCGTTCACCAGTCGTCTCCCCCCAGAGCTTCAAGCCCTAAAGGACCAGCAGGCACATCGGCTGGCCCCCAAGGGCAATCGTCGCATCTTGCATCAAGCCTGCAAGCGCATGGCTGAGGAGGCCAAACGGAAGAAGGTGTGTGAGAATACGTGGGGAATGTGGGACATGACCCAGCTAGTGACTGGGGTTGTTGGAGAAGGAGGGGGACTTTCTAGAGTTGTGAAAGGGCCACAAATAGGATTTGTGTTGCCCTAAGGCTCCCAAATAGTTCCGACTCAGTATCTCCTGCTCACTTTTCACAGAAACACCAGAACACAGGACCTGCCCTTGAGCAAGAGGACAGGACCATGAAGGTGGTTTCTGTCATGGCCCCTCTGCCCAGACTAGGGGCCACTCCTCAGGAGCCAGGCCTCTTGGCTGGGATCATGGCCTCAGAAATGAAGAACAGCTGGGCTGAGTGGGGGGCTGGAGAGGCGCCCCCTGCACCTCGGTGAGGAGGGTATAACCAGGGATCTACAGGGTGAGGTATCCTGCAGGTGTTCAGCTCTAGCCAAAGTAAATAAAACGTGGTCCCTGACAGTAGCCACTGCCTAAATATGGACAGAGCCCTAGGAGTCTTAAGTCCTGGGTTCTTGAATTCTAATTCCAAGTACTTTCCCAATTCATCAGGAAACATGGGAACTTTCCTTTCTCTATGCTTCAGTTGTACGTTAAATGGAAGGGAAAAGATTCTTTCAATACAAAAGGGAAGATTATTTGAGTTGGGAGCCAAGGTATACTTAAGATCCAAAGCGGGAGGGGAGTCAAGGATGCGTTTGTAGTTATCAATACATTTGTCCTTGCCATGTTCTGGGTCTCCTCTATTCAACCCTGCATGGCTTTTTTTTTTTTTTCTTTTCAT
Source organism: Noctilio leporinus (assembly GCA_004026585.1). NCBI lineage: Eukaryota > Metazoa > Chordata > Mammalia > Chiroptera > Noctilionidae > Noctilio > Noctilio leporinus. The sequence goes on along the minus strand of PVIW01003862.1, from coordinate 45,841 downwards.
TTCTATCCTGGCTTAGAGGGAGGGGGGCAAGTTAATGAACCCCAAACCTCAGAGGTTTGTAATTCATCCTATTTCCGCTTCCTCTGGCAGGGAAAACCAGATCACCCAGGATAGTGAGCAGGCATGCCCAGAGCTGAGGCCAGAGGTGGCGGGCCGACAGAGCACCGATGTAGTGGACCTAGAGAATGAGGTGAGCCCTTGGGGCTCTTCCTGGCCGTGTCATTATCGCAGGATGGTGGGTCTGGGTAGATGTTTTTCTACAACAGTAATTCCCAATTCTCCAAGTATGAGCTCCCCATGTGTTCAAAACTACTTCCTGTTAATTTTTAGGTTTTAATGGCACAGTTATCTGAACACATAATTATTAAAAATTAGAATACATAGGTAAAAATATAAGTCCCTCTTAGGCATTACCTAGGTCCCAGAGGCGTCTGCTGTCATCAGGTTCATCCGTCTTCTTCCAAACTTTCTGTACTTTTGAGTATACGTATATGCACACGTAGAAGTATATAGTTTGGCTGTTTTAACATTAATGAGTTCGTACCATATGTATCGCTTCTTATCACGCCTGTCTTACCATATGATCTGTTTTTGATATTCTCTACCTGAATATGTAGTTCTACCCAATCTTTTATGTGTTTTTTTTAAGGCTTTAACTTTTTATTTTTTAACTTATTTTATTTATTTTTAATCTGAACCTTTTCTTTATTTCTATTGCAGATGTCCCCATTCCCCCTCTCTGTTCCCTTCCTCCCAGCCCCAGCTTCCCCTTCCCTCTGGCCATCATCACACTGTTGTCTGTGTCTGTGGGTTACACATATACTCATATGTTCTCTGGTTAATCCTTTTACCTTTTTCCATCCAGCACCCCTCCTCTCCCCCATTCCCTAGTGTTGTAGCTTTTCTAAAGGTTTTCTTTATTTAGTTTTAGAGAGATGGGAAGAGGGAGAAAAAGAGAGGGAAAGAAATATTAATGTGTGTTGACACTCACACGCCCCCCCCAACCAGGGACCTGGCCCCCAACCCAGGCATGTGCCTTGGCTGGGAATTCAACTGGTGACCCTTGGGTTTGCAGACTGACACTCAGTCCACTAAGCTACAGCAGCCAGGGTCTAAGTTTTTATTGTGAAATAATTCAAAGTCAAAAGAGTAATTGTAAGAATTTTTGTATACTCTCTCACCCTGATTCACCGGTTAAAATTCTGCCAATTTGCTTGATGATTGCGTCTCTCTCTTTCTTCCTCCCCGTCCCTCCCTGCTTTCCCCCTTCCTCTCTCTGTCTCTCTGTCTTTCTCTCTGTATATGTGTATATATGGTACACACACACACACGCACACACACGCACACACACATCAACTTTCTGTATCATTTCAGGAGAAGTTGCAGATGTGCCTCTTTATCCCTAAATACTTGAGTGCATATTTTCTAAGAATAAGGTCATTTACTTGCATTACCACAATACTAGTATAGAAATCAGGAAATTAACATTGATATAATTCATTTGCTTAATCTATGGTCCATATTCAAATTTTGCCAACTGCTCTAGTAATAAAAAATTTTTTTCTGATCCATGATCTAATCCAGTACGATGCATTGCATGTAGCTGTTTTACCTCTTTAATTTCCTTTGATTTGAAACAATTATTAATCTCTTTTCTGTTTTTTTCCTTTCGTGACTGGCAGTTTGAAGTACACAGGCCAGTTATTTTGCAGAATATTCCTCAACCTGATAGTTCCTCATGATTAAATTCAAATAATGCATTTTTTTAGTAGGAAGACTACGTAAGTGATGCATCCTCAATACAGTAATCTTCTTAATAACTTCTTAGTATTTTCTAATATGGACTGGTAAATTTAGTACTCCATTACAGACCAGCTTTATGATATTTCCTTTTTATTTGTTTATTTTATTATAAGCCATGCTGCAGTGAACTCTTTCTAGGTATCTATGCACACATGTCAGTGTTCTCCAAAAGACTTTTCAAGACCCCTCACTTAACTTCCAGCTGTACCTTTTTAAACTGGTAGCTAGAAAAACATACATGTGTTCTAAGGAGTCACTGGCTTCTTTCAGTTACTTCATGATCCCCCAGGTTGGGAGCTACTACCCTCCACCATATACAGTCTCCTTACCTCTGTTTCTCCCCTGAGCCGCAGGAGCCAGACAGCGATGAAGAGTGGCAGCACCTGCTGGAGACCCCCGAGCCTGTGCCCATCCAGCTGCAGGCCCCTCTCACGCTGCTCTGCAGCCCGGACTTCTGCCGGCGCATCCAGAGTCAGCTGCACGAGGCTGGAGGGCAGGTGATGGGCAGAAGGATACTGTGGAGGGGATTGAGGCTATTTTCACAGATGAGAAGTTAAATAACATTGACTGGAATAAGGAGAAAGAGGGAGTTAGTCCCTTTCAAATTCTTTTTCAGTGCATCTGCTTCATTCAAGGAGATTTGCTAACTTCCTTTAGTAACACAGAACAGGCCTCTGGTTCTTCTTTCTGAAGGGAAAACTTTAGGCATTGTGGGCCATGAAGCAAAATTGGAGGACGCGCTCTGGCTGGTGTGGCTCAGTGGACTGCGTCCTGGCCTGTGAACTGAAAGGTCGCTGGTTCAATTCCCAGTCAGGGCACATCCTGCCTTATGGGCCAGGTCCCTAGTTGGGGGCCTGTGACCAAAGGCAACTGATTGATGTTATCTCTCGCACATCAATGTGTTCCCCCTCTCTTTCTGTCTCCTTTAGCCTCTCCCTAAAAAATAAATAAATAAAAAATTAAAAAATGGAGAACATTATGTAAACACTTATACGATGAGAGAAAATGTCTATGCAATTTAAGACACTATGTATTGTTAGAGAGAGGGGAAGACTGGGAGGAAGAAATCAAGAGAAGCATCAATGTGTGGTTACCTTCTGCACACCCCCAACTGGGGACCTGCCTGCAAGCGAGGCATATGCCCTGACTGGGAATTGAACTGGTGACCCTTCAGTTCACAGGCTGGTGCTCAATCCACTGACACCCCAGCTGGGGCTGTCTGCAAAATTTTTGACAAAATGAAAAATAGAGCTGTAACAGGGAAAGTGTATAATATTTTCTAATACAGGTATACTAACAGGAAGAATGAGATTCCTTTTTAGGGAGTTAACATTTTGCTTAATTAGAGTTCATAGCAGTGTTCCGTCATACAAAACCTTTCCTTGCTTCTCTGAATCACAGTGATCTTCTTTCCTAGGAACTTACCGAAATATGTTGCCTGGATCTTTTCTCTCTCCTTTAAAGTCTTTTTAATGATTTTTAATAAATGTACCAAGCTGTGAAACTGTCACCATAATCCAGTTTTAGAACAATTTTATTCTCCCAAAGGACCCATCATACCCTTTTACAGTTAGTCATCATTCCTACCCTGTTTCAGGCAACTTTTAATCTACTTTCTGTCTCATAGATTTGCCTTTGCTGGACATTCCATGTAAATGGAATCATATGGTATATAGTGTTTATGTCTGGCTCTTTAGCATCATTCATGCTGTAATATGTATTAATACTTCATTCTTTTTTATTACTGATTAGTATTCTAGTAGATGGATCTATATCATATTTTATTTATCCATTCACTAGTTGATAAACATTGAGGTGGTTTCCACTTTTTGGTTTTTATGAATAATGCTGATGTGAACAGTCATGTAAGAATCTTTGTAGACCTACTTTCATTTGAGGAGTGGAATTGATGGGTCATATGGTATATTTATGTTTAACATTTTAGGGAACAGCTGAACTATTTTCCAAAGTGACTATATCACTTTGGTCTCCATTTCTTCACTTCCTTGCTAATGTGTATTATAGTCTGCCTTTTGATTATAGCCATTCATGTGAGTATGACATCGTATATCATTGTCATTTTAATTTGTATTTTGCTAATGACTAACGTCAAGCATCCTTCTGTGTGCTTATTAGCCATTTGTGAAATTTTAGGTCTTTTTCTCAGTTTTAGATTGTGTTGTTTGTCTTCTTACAGAGTTGTAAAACTTCTTTGGATATTCTGGATACAAGACTGTTTTCAGATACATCATTTATAAATATTTTCTTCCAGTCTTTGTCTTTTTTTTTTTTTTTCATGAGTGTCTTGAAGCATAGGGTGTTAAATTTTGATGAAGTCCAATCTCCTTAATTTCCCTTTGTAGATTATGCTTTTGGTGTTGTATGTAAGAAATACTTTTCAAACCCAAAGTCTTGAAGGTTTTTCTGCTGTGTTTTTTTCAGAAAACCAAAAGTTTTCTGGTTTCAACTCTGATATTTAGTTCTCTTGCCCATCTGAGTTAAAATTTGTACATAATGTGTAGGATCTAAATTCATCTTTGCATGGGGGTATACAGTTGTCCCGGCACCACTTGTTGGAAGGACTCTCCTTTCTCCAGTGAATTGCCTTGGCACATTGCACCTCTCTTCTGAGCCTAACATGGAGGACTTTTCAGTAGGGAAGCAGGTTAAAAGCTCTACCTCCAGGGTAAGACTTCCTAAGTTGGAAGACCATCTGAGCTATTCTTTAGCTGTGTGATTACTGACTACTTACTTAACCTACCTGGAAGCTTTGGTCTCCTCATCTGTAACTGGGTTTGTGTTTACTTCAAAGGGTTGTTGTAAAGATGAAATGACCAAATAAGTAAAAAAAGTGAGAACAATGAATAGCATACTCTAAAGTATTTGATGTAAATGTTATTCTTCTTTCAAGAATAATCTTTTAAAGAATAACTACTTAAAAATACAATTCTGTTCTTAGCTTGCAGGCTGCATATAAATAAATGGTAGGCTGGATTTAGCCTGTGGGTTGTAGTTTGTCAACCCTTGGTCAAGAGTTGAATAATATCGTTTTGTCTATCTATAGTTGAAGAACATTTGTTTTGTGTCCACTTATTATTTTTAATTTTCAGAAGTTGCGTGTGTGTACGTGTGTGTGTATGTGTGTTTGTGTTGTTTTTAAGTTGCAGGGCTGGGGAAGGGAGGAAGCAGATAGGAGTGGCATTGGGTCTGACACTGATCCTAAGGGTCAATCCCCTCCCCTTAGTCACTGCAGTTAAAAGTCAGGTGACCTGACCATCTATACTCTTCATCCCTGATATAGTTTCCCTATTGCCCTCTTCTTCTCTGGGCTTTAGACTCCCGAAGAAAGGAATGAGAATATCTGGTCTGATTTGCCAGCTTCTACGGGTCCACTTGATATCTGTAACTCTTCTTTTTCCTCTGATAGTATTGATTGCTCTTTCTTTCCCTTGTTACCTAGATTCTGAAGGGCCACCTGGAGGGTGCTTCCCGTATCCTCCCAGCACTCCGGGTTCTGGGCAGCCTTCTGTCCAGCTGCAGTGACTCCGTTCTCTTGTACCCCTTCTGCCGTGAGGCAGGGCTCCCGGGGCTGCTGCTCAGCCTGCTCAGACACAGCCAGGAGAGCAGTAGCATTCAGCAGGTAAGCACTATGCAAGGAGCCTCTAAAGACCTCCGCAAGTTTCTGCTTAGATGTCTCTTCTTCAAACTGCCATCTCTATTTGACCCAGTTCCCTTTTGTGTGTGTGTGTGTTTCCTTTTGTATTTTGTCTCCTCCTCTTTCTGGTTAGTTGACCATGAATTACAAACTTGAATGCCCTATGAGACCAGGTATAGGTGTCAGTGAAGTCACCTATATTGGACTAAGGGAGTAGTGGCGAATAGAAACACTGGAGCTCTCATGCCCAACTTAATGGTATATCCTCTCCTCAGTGCCAGCCCACTGTTGCCATGTGGGAACGTGGGCTCAGTGCTGCCGGATCTTACGGTTTTCTAAGGGAAGCTAGAAATCCAGATTTTTATGTGTAATTTCCCAATATTTAGAGCGCTGTTCTTTGAAATGTTAAATCCTTGGCTTTATTGATCCAGTTTTACAGATTCACTAACTCATACATGCATAGGCTCTGACTTGTCAACAGCCACGGAGATGGTGGTAGGAGAGCTAGGATTGATACTCAACGTGTTTGGGGACACACCTGTACTTCCTCATGCTGTGTTCTGCCACAGCTAAGCTAAGAGAGCAAAATAAAGAGATGTTGAATGGAACTTAGGCTCAGACAGCTAGCAAGCTGCACTCTGCTGATGAGTATTAATCTTGAGTGTTTTAAAGACGTTTAGAAGAGGATTTGAGCCATTTTGAAAAACAGAACCTCCTAAACTCCAAAATACTGCTCAGGCCAAAGAAGACACATATTCATACCATTTACAGCAGATTGGTTGCCATGGTTACTTCTAGATCTCTCTGTCTAAACACACTCTTCACCCCGCCCCTTTCTGTCTGATCAGTCCGACTGGATATCTGATACCTCTTTCTAGTCTTTGTCTGCGTCCCCTACATTGCCCTTACTCTGTCCTCTTCCTTGGCAGCAATGTTGGTATGGGACCTTCTTACGGGACCTGATGGCTGTGATTCAGGCCTACTTTGCCTGCTCTTTCAATCTGGAGAGAAGCCAGACAGGTGACAGGTAGGTTAAGATACAGTTTTGCTCTGTTGGCCACTTTGGCTTCAGTTTCTATCCTCATTTTTCCCTTCTCCATTAGGAAGAGGCTAATTGAGAAGCCATTATTTGAGGTAGGTTTAGGGATCAGCTGACTGACCCCTCAGAGTCCAATTAATCCTCTTAAGGACCCTGAGACACCTCCAGGTTTATCCTGAGACTTTTGGATTTTAAGGGTCAGCAGTCACCATGCACTAAATGAATGGATCAAGATGTGAATAACCTAGAGAAATGGCAGAGAAGGGGCTTGGAGGGTATGTAGGTGGGACTGCGTGTGTGCTTAGCAGGGGGGCATTGTGATGCATTCCTTTGCTGAGCTGCTCCAACTTGCCCAGAACTGGCCCACTCACTATATCTGGGCTTTTAATAGAAAGGTGAGAAAAACCATGGGCTCGTTTTCCCCCCAGCCTGCAGGTATTTCAGGAAGCTGCTAATCTCTTTCTGGACCTGTTGGGGAAACTGCTGTCCCATCCAGATGGCTCTGAGCAGACTTTGTGGAGGGATAGCCTTATGGTAATTTGTTCCCACTTCCAGATTTCTGTCTCTCCTGTCCTTTCCTGTGTTTCTCCCATTCCCTCTCTTATTTAGTCAAAATAGGGTTAGATCAACTTAATACATCAAATGTTTGTTGAATGACAACTATGTGCCATATGCAGTTTGAGTGAAGAAAGTTCCTATCTTCAGAGGGCCAGGGATGGTCTAGTAGGGGAGATACACACAGTGATCAAGGACGTAGTGTAAAAAATACACTAGGACTTTATAAAGTAAACAAGCACCCCTGGAGAAGATGAACACTACTTGGAGCATCATAGAAGGAATCCTGAAGACGTAAATTACCTCTGCTAGGATTTGGAGAATATATAGAGGTTTGCCAGGCAGATGAGGCAGGAAAGTGGAGAGGCCAATCCAGGCAGAAAGAGCAACATTAGAAAGTCCCAGAGGCATTAAGTATGTGGCCTAGTTGAAGGGACCTCAAATAGAAATATTTCTTCCTGAAGTGACTTGCAGATCAGCTATTATTTCCCAGCCTTGTTGGTCTTATGGAGTAGTAAACTATATGGATATAGGTTCTCTTTGCTGGACTCTGGAGGTGAGAGGCAGGGGATTGGAGGATTGAATGAGAAAATATCAGAAGAGACGTTTAGAGAGGAACATGTGCAAGGAAGTAAACAACTGCCTGGTCATTATTCACACTGGCAATTGGGAACACAGATTTGGGCTACATTCCTGGTCTCTAGCTAGGAGGCCATTCAATTTCTTACAGTCTGAGAGCCTATTTTAACACCCCTCACCCTTTCAAATCAGGAAGCTTTTAATATCCAATGTAAATTTTTCCCAGCAACAGCTCACATTATTGGCCAACACTTCTCGTATGTCATTGTGCGGTGGGTAGCATGGGGAGTTTGGAATAAATACCCACCTCCTGAAATTCTGAGTCAGAGGACTGGGTTGGGAGGGATCCAGGAATCCCCAGCAATTCTTACACTCATGGTCACAGATGGCATTTTGAGAAACATCATTTAGGGAGCAGCTGATCAGAATAAAGGACTGACACCTAAAATTCCTGTCCTTGAAATCCAAAGGCAGTTAACAAATGCATCTTCCCTACGAGCAGTGCTTAGAATTAGGTAACTGAATCCCCTGAATTTTCCTTCTCCTTTTTCAAGTTCTCTGGGGACTTTTGCTCTGGGATTTTAAGCTTAAGTCCTGTCAGTTTTCTGATGTCCTAATATTACCCCTGCTCTTGTCTCCCGTAGTGCTTTTCTGTTCTGTGTGAAGCCATGGATGGGAACAGCTGCACCATATCCAAAGCATTTTACTCCAGTCTGCTGACTACGCAGCGAGCTGTGTTGGACGGGCTCCTTCATGGCTTGACAGTTCCACAGCTCCCTTTCCACACGCCCCCAGGTAGCCAGAGTGGGGAGGGGAGGACTGAGTTGTTGAGTAAGTCCAGCTCTGCTCTTTCTACTGCCATCACCGAGACTCAGTGCGTGGCATTGAGTGAGTGTCCAGTAAATAAGTGAAAGGGTGAGGGGGGATCTGAGAGAAAGCACTAGACCTTTGCCTTTCTCCATAGGCGCTCCTCAAGTGAGCCAGCCACCGCAGGAGCAGAGTGAGGAGCTGCCTGGAGCCCTTTCCTCTGCCCTGGCAGCCGTGTGCATTGCTCCTCTGGGGCTGCCTGGTTGCTGGGAGGCCAAGGAGCAGGTTTGAGCTGCAGTTTCTTATTCCCCTCACTCCTGTTGCCAGTGTTGGGGATGCTGGCCCCCGCTTCTCAGAAAGGCAGAAGAATAAGCTTTTCTGCCGCCCCACTCCTCTGCACTTCCAGAAACAGAGGCTGCCACCCTGGGTCTGGGATTTTTGTAGAATGTGACATGGCTAAAATCCCAGAGGCCTTGGTTAGAGAGCTCAGTGCCCAACTGCCCCCTGTGGTAGAGTAGTTCATCTGAAGCTACCTGTGATGCCTCTTTAAGGGCTCCAGATTGAGACTTCCTGTTCTCTTCGGGCTAGCAATGCCTTTGCATGGTACCTGCCTCCACTCGGGCTGCGCATCGTGACTCTGGTTCTCCATTGGCCATAAATACTGAGATTGGAATGGGATCTGAGGTTCCTGGTAAACCTCGGGAAGAGTGACTAGCAAGGGTCTGAGAGTCCTGATTAGTGAAGAGATATAAGGGGAATAGGATTGGAATAAGGGGGATGGGACTGAGTCTTCAGGAATATCCTTCCAGATCTCTCGGCATTTGGCCAATCAGCTCACCGAGGACAACAACCACCTGATGCCATCCCTCATCTCTGGTTTGCAGCATCCCATCCTGTGCCTACACCTTCTTAAGGTACTGCCTGCTCGTAACTCTTGGCACTGCAGACTTCTTTTTAACCCCAGGACTTAGAGGGGTAGAGAGAAAGTGAGAGACCCCCTTGCAGGACCCCTTTCTGCTTTTAACTCTTTTCAACTGAGATGGCCCCACTGTTAGCCAGTCCTTGCAATAAGGATACTGAGAACTAACCTTATTTCGCTATCTTACAGCAAGAGGCAGGAGTGGCCCAAACTTCTTTAGTACCCCACGTGTGGATATCAGATCCATTGAGAGCCTTTCAGTCGAACCTTTAGTCTAGGGGCCCCAGGATTCTCTGACAGGCTTGCCCTCCCTTCCTTAGGTTCTCTACTCCTGCTGCCACGTCAGTGAACACCTGTGCCGTCTTCTAGGGCAAGAGCCCCTGGCCTTGGAGTCACTGTTGATGTTGGTTCAGGGCAAGGTAGGCCAGCAACACAGGTGGGCCTCTCATGGTGGCCCCGCTATCTCCATCGGTGGTTGCTCTGACATCTTCAGTTTCCTTTGTAGGTAAAGGTAGTGGATTGGGAAGAGTCTACTGAAGTGACACTCTACCTCCTCTCCCTTCTTGTCCTTCGGCTCCAAGATCTGCCTTCTGGGTGAGTCATAAAGTAGGGCCTCTCCACTGAAATCTTCTACCCACAGGGCTCACCCTGACATAGAACAGCCTGTCCTTAGGAGGGATTGGGGTAGAGTGAAGGTTTCTCTAGGAAGGACAGACCTCGATTTCTACCAACTTTGTGACTTGGAGTTGGACGTTCAGCCTAGTGGAGGGTACCATCAAGGGCGAGGGCAGGCCGCTCACCACCCTCCTTTCACGCTGCTGCATCCCCTGATGTATCTCCTTGTTCCAGAATGGAGAAGCTGGGCAGCGAGATTGCTACTCTCTTTACCCATTCACACATCGTCTCTCTTGTGGTGAGTTTTCAGCTTTTATGTTCCTCCCCTTGGCACCCTATCATCCAGCCTTTTGGGGAGCAGGGGATTCATTATCCCCTTTGCAGCTATTTTCGCGGTATTCTTCTGGTCTAGGACAGAGACCTAAATCCTCTCTGCTGGTGCTGAATACCATCTCTTTTCCCCCTCTGACTCACCAGAGTGCAGCAGCCTGTCTGCTGGGACAGCTTGGACAGCAAGGGGTGACCTTTGACCTCCAGCCTGCGGAGTGGGTCCCTGCAGCCACACACGCCCTGTCTGCCCCTGCTGAGGTGAGAGCTACCAGGAAAGGCAGACAGGTTTTCTCTGAGTCAAACAAGGACTGCATTCAGGGAGAGAAGGCTGAAATGCCAGCCAGCATAGAGCAAACCAAAACATAGTAAAGGAATTGGAATTTTTCCTACCCTTCTACCCCGAGATAATTGACCCTCTGAGCCCAGGACTAGCCAGGACTTCAGTTGTGTTAACACTCTGGACTACTAAAGAGAAAGGGAGGCATCATTCCTGTCTTGCACTTTGACACCTGCCCACTAAAGATTTTCTCTTCTAGACCTTCTCTTTTCCAGTCCATTTTCTTCACTGCCACCAGAGTGAGCTAGTAACGAGAAAACCTGATCGTTTGTGCAAGTAGTAATTACTTAACACACAAATACGTATTGGGTACCAGACACTGTTCTGGGCTCTGAGAATACACAATGAATAAAAGACAAAAATCTTGTTCATATGGATCTTGTGTAAGTCCTCAGTGGCTTCCCACTGCTTCTGGGATAAATTCCAAATTCTAAAGCAGGCTACTGAAAGCTCATCTGTTACCTCTAAGCTTTATAATCCTGTTAAACCCAAAGAGTTACGTTTCCAAAATTCACCATGGTCTCTTATGACCTGCCTTTATATAGTGCACGCTATGACTTCTACTTGGAATAGAGCATTCACTGCCTTCTCCTTCACCTTCTCTTGTCTGCCTTTTAAACTTTTAATCCCATCAGTTTCCTATCTCTAGGATGTAGTCTAGGATGCACTCTTAACTGTGAACTCACCCTCACCCCAGCTTCTTGTTTAGAAAGTATCTTCCTAAACGATCATTTTTTTTCCTGTTTCTGCTTACCCCACCAGACTATCTCTAGGACAGAGTTAGTCAAGTAGGCAGAAACCAGGACTCCCCATAACACTAGGTCGAGGAAGGGAGCACTTTCTGTCTGATCAGTTTAGTGCACAGGCCTGCGGGGCTGCCTCCTCCCTCAGAGGTCTGCATTTTTCCTGTCTGCTGCAGGTCCGGTTGACTCCACCCAACGGCTGTGGATTCTATGATGGCCTCCTTATCCTCCTGCTGCAGCTCCTCACCCAGGTGCAGCTGCGTTGTAGGGTGCATGGGAAGTCAGAGCCAAAGGGCATTTTAGGGAGCGGCTGGACATTAGGAATGAAGAAGCATTCCACAAATTACTGGGCTTGTGATGGCTTTAGAAGGGCCCCACCTGCCTTCAGTATGAGCCCTTTTTATTCATTTATTTGTTTGTTTTTATTGATTTTAGAGAGAGAGGGAGGGAGGGAGCGAGAAGCACTGATTTGTTGTGCCACTTATTTATGCACTCTTGGTTGATTCTTATACATGCCCTTAACTGGGGATCTAACCCTCAACCTTGGCGTATGGAGACGATGCTCTAACCAGCTAAGCTACCTGGCCAGGGCCAGGGCACCGTTCAGATGCATCCCTTGGGATTCAGTGGAAAGAAAAGTTTAATTCCCTGGTTTCTAGCAGACATGCACATGGGTTGAGAGATCAGGGAGTTAAGATGTAAGAAAGGATAAGAAAGGGAACTAAGAAAACAGGGAAATCCTAGCTGGGAAAACAGAAAGGATCTTCTCTGGGACTCCTTTTTTTTGTAGGTCAGGGACAGGAGTGAAAAAAGGCTCCTGACTTTAACCACACCCACCCACCCCCTTTCCATTTTGTGTCTATCAGGGGAAGGCTAGCCTGATAAGGGACGTGGTTAGTTCAGAAATGTGGACCGCTCTGTGGCACCGCTTCGCCATGGCTCTGAGACTCCCCAAGGAGGTGTCTACACAGGAAGAGGAGCTATCGTTATCCAGCCCGTGTAGCTCAAGCTCAGAGCCAAACTGGATGCTGATCTCACCCCAAGGTAGCTTCTCATCTGCATGTCCACCTTTGTGTGGGCAGTGTATTGGTCCCTCCTCACAAAGAGCAGCCTAGAACTTGGTTAGCCATGGGAACTGCTGCTGCTGCTGCTGCACTGAAATTGCTCAGGGATGGGCAAGGGACTGAATAAGTGGCAGCCGTGGGGGAGCAGACGCATCTGGGCTTCCAATGTCTGCCTCATTGGACCTTCATTCTCCGTGTTTCCAGGCATGGCAGCCCTGCTGAGCCTGGCTGTGGCCACCTTTACCCAGGAGCCCCAGTTATGCCTGCGTCACCTGTCTCAGCGTGGAAGTAACCTCATGTCCACCCTGAAGTATTTGCTTTCCCCCAGCTTCCTGCAGCATCTGAGCCAGGCGTGAGTTTGAGCCTCAAGAGGGAGAACTGAAGATCCAAAGTCTGCAGTGGTGGGCAGGGAGGGGGAGACAGGAGAGAAGTAGCGGGCACCTTGAGCTATGAGCAAGAAATGGTATGCTGAAACTAGGAGGAAATTTGAGAAGGTGAGGAAATAATAAAAGGTGGGTGAGCAAGACCGAGCAAATCCTTCCACATTCCCCCTCCTTAGGCCTCACGGGTCTGAGTTTCTCCTGGTTGTGGTGCTCTCTGTCTGCCAGCTCCTCTGCTTCCCCTTCGCCCTGGATGTGGACGCTGACCTCCTTGTGGGTATCTTGGCTGACCTCACGGACTCAGAAGTCACAGCCTACCTGCTGCAGGTACTTTGGAGGCACGAAGGTGGGAGAGGCAAATGACCAACCACTTTGTGCACTCTTCTTGGCCCCTGTGAGAGTGGAGCACCTGGTTTGATCTAAGGGCTAGAGTGGAGAAACCATTCAGTCCTGAACAGAGGCATGTGGTTAGAGCTGGGGCTGGTACCTCCATCAGTCCCTTATCTGAATTCTGTTGGAGCTCGACATCCCAAGCTAGGTATTGCGAAACCAGCTCCTCAGCCAGGAATCACTTCTCTGGCAATTCTTGGCACTAAACGTGGGTCTTTGACAAGCAGAGCAAAGGACAACTTGGAAAGGACCTGTTCTCTTGAGGGTCAGCCTGTCTCCTGTGGAGTGCTGTGGGTTGGTTCTCTCTGCTCTCTGTGGTGTTTCTAACCGTAGCTTGGCTTTTCTTCCAGATTTAGGGCTCCTTCTAGCTATGAAGTTGAAGTGTATTCTCCCTCTCGCTGAACTACTTTTGCCTACGCCTTACCCTTCCTTCTAGGTCTGCTGCGACCATCTTCCACTGTCACAAGTTGGGCTGCCCATCAGTCTCCTCACACACCTGGCCCTCACGGATCCCACCTCTCTCAACCAGTTTGTGAACACAGTGGCTGCCTCCCCTAGAACAATTGTCTCGTTCCTCTCAGTTGCCCTTCTAGGTGACCAGCCGCTGCTGACCTCTGACCTTCTTTCTCTGTTGGCCCACACAGCGCGGGTTCTGCCTCCCAGTCACTTGTCCTTTATCCAAGAACTCCTGACTGGCTCTGATGAATCCTATCGGCCCCTGCGCAGCCTCCTGGGCCACCCAGACAACTCCGTGCGGGCCCGCACTTACGGGCTCCTGGGACACTTGCTCCAGCACAGCATGGCCCTGCGTGGGGCACTGCAGAGCCAGGCTGGACTGTTCAACCTTCTGCTGCTGGGGCTCGGGGACAGGGACCCTGCTGTGCGGCGCAGTGCCAGCTTTGCTGTGGGCAATGCAGCCTACCGAGCTGGTCCCCTGGGACCGGCCCTGGCAGCTGCGGTACCCCGTATGACCCAGTTGCTTGGAGATCCTCAGGCTGGTATCCGGCGCAATGCTGTGTCAGCTTTGGGCAACTTGGGGCCTGAGGGATTGGGAGAAGAGCTGTTACAGTGTCAAGTACCCCAGCGGCTCCTAGAGATGGCGTGTGGAGACCCTCAGCCAAATGTGAAGGAGGCTGCCCTCATTGCCCTTCGGAGCCTCCGCCAGGAGCCCTGCATCCATCAGGTACACCGCAGGGGACTTAGGGGCCACGTTGATGGAGTTGTAGTTCTCAGATTTTCTGAGATAGCTTTTAAGGAATTTTGGGACATCCAGAAATCGAGTTGATCCTTCTCTGAGAGCAGGAAGCCCAGGGCCAGTGTCTTGGAGATGAGCTTTTCATCTACCATCTTTCACCCCAGATAGGGGAAGGGACCAGGAAGAGGGTTCTATTGGGCTGGGAAATGCCTGGGACCTCGAGAAGCACTGTTTCTCTTATGCAGAGGCTCCATGAGAGGGAGGTGAGGGGAGACTGGAGATGCTGAGGGGTAGGGTGGCTTCGTTCTGGGAGCTGTGAAGATGCTGTCTCTTCTAGCACTTACCATGTTAAAAATGCCATGCAAAGAATTTTACCTGTATTTTCGGGTTTAAGCTATTTCTTATTTTGCAGGCTATGAAGCTGATCCACAAGAATTTTTAACTTGTCCAAATTACAAAGCTAGTATGTAGGATTGAACTTTTGAAGTCAAAAGTTTGAACCTAGAATCCATATTCTTTACCACTGCTTTACTCTCTGTTTTTGTTTTTGTTTTGTTTTTTTTTTCCTGCTCAATTTTAAGTGTATAAACGTCCCAATGAAATCACATGTCTACCTAAGATAAGACCAAACCTCCAAATTATCGTAGCTCAGCGTGGTAGCTTTGGGTGGCTCATGAAGAACAGAAATTTTGACAGGATGGTAATGATACATATTATAAGAGTTTTTGGCAATCCAAGACATAACAAAAAAGATTCTTGGTGGTAATAAGGTTAAGTCCCACTGATCCAGATCCACAGCTGGGATCACAGGGTTACTGTCATTTCTTCCTGGGTGCATGGATCCCTTAGGGCCTTGGTTCATGGTCTGCAACCAAAGAGAATGGAAGTAGGGTCTGGTCCTGATGATTCCTGTCTCCAAGGTTTCTCTTTTCCCACACAAACTATTTTGAGTCCCCAAGAGAACATTTTCTTTTTTGGGGAGTGGAAATTGCTAGGCCAGATGAGAGCCCTCTGCATGTCATGTTCTGTCATCTGCTCTGTATCCCACAGGTGCTGGTGTCCCTAGGTGCCAGTGAGAAGTTAGCCTTGCTCTCTCTGGGGAGTCAGCTACTGCCACACAGCAGTCCCAGGCCTGCCTCTGCCAAACACTGCAGGAAACTCATTCACCTCCTGAGGCCAACCCACAGCACATGACCCTCCATTTCTGGGGCCCAGCCTCCAACCTTCGTTGCCCTACTATTGCCAACTCTTCTTTTTCCTACAGTATAAGCCACCAACACAACTGAGAGCTAAAGAGATTTAAAAAAGAGAGCTAAAGCTGCCAACTCAACTGATTTGAGAATGAGAAACTAGAAGATATTTATGTATAAAGATCCCCCTGCCCCCAATTCAGGATAATTTTAACCAGTAAAGTTCACTGCTATCGGAGCCAGAGATTTCTTCCTTCTGTACATCCAGGGGTCTTTTCTCCAATCCTGTGCCTTTTGCCCCAGGAATATGCTTCCCAGAGCTTGGGGGAGACATCTTTTGCCTGAGAGATCTCTTCCTTTCTGGAGCTTTGATAATCCTCCCACCAGGTTCTTGGTTTAGGCTCACTGGCCCAAAGGCAGTGGTGAAGACAAAGCCTGTGTCAGCTCTAGACTCTGGGGATAAATGTCATCAGTCCCTGTTATGGAGAGCTCCTCAGTCCATAGTTCAATCTAGGGGGTTGGGGAGTGTAGCTTTTTTTTCTTTTTTTTTGGTAAACTGTTTGTAATAGAAAGTGTGCCTCACCCTACTTGGAGCTGCTGAAGTAAGGCCTTGGGAAGTCTGGCTCCTCCTTAGCTTCTGTGTGGTGCTGGAGGCACTGGGTCCTGGTCTGGGAGTTAGTTACATCTTGGCCTGCCTTCCAGCTTCTTTTATCCCGAATGAGCTACATGTGAACACCTACTTCCAAGCCCAGGCCCCTGCAGCTGAAATAGGAAAATTAAACACACGTAAATTGATTGTGTTGAACTCTTAGGCTTAGTGGCTAGTTTTAATATTTGGGGAGATTTTAGTGTACAGGGAAGCCCAGCTGCTTTGGTAGCTGTTTATGGAGACAGCAGTTTACTAGGAAGGGGTGTTTGGCAGACTCATTAGTTAGAACTGTAATCCAGCGGGAAACATACTGGAAAGCTGAAACCTCAGCTCATTGGATGGCCCTCATTTCTCCACCCATAAAATGGGAGACTACTTTTTGTCCTTCCTTAAATTCCCTTATTTTTACAAGGAGTTTTATTGAGTCCTTGTCTTCATTGCCCACTCATTGTGTTTATGTTTTATCAAAATAACATTTTTCCCCCATAATTTCCTCCTATCCAGATTATTTCAGTCAGTTCAGGGTATATTTTCTGCTGGCGGTAAAGTAGTGCCTGCCTGTCACAGACTTTCCATTCTGGTGGGGAGACAGTGAATTTATTAAATGAGTGAATTATATGTAGTGTGTAAGAAAGTAATAAAAAATGGAAAAAAAAATAAAGGGAAAGGGACAAGCAGTGCTGAGTTGGATGGTCAGGGTAGATCTCACTGAGAAGGTGACATTTCAGCAAAGACTTGAAGGTGATGAAGGAACAAGCACTGTAGCCACCCGAGGGGAAGGCGCAAATGGAATGATCACTTGAAAAACCCTGAGATGGAGGCATGGCTGGCCTGCTTGTAGACCTATGAGGAAGCCTGTTGGAGGGGAGAAATGAAGAAAAGGGAAAAGTGGAAAATGAAGATAGGAAGATGATAAGGACCAGATGTTCTAGGCCTTGCAGATCTGGTACTTTAAATAAGATGAGTTTTGAACTGAGGAGGGCTGTGATCTACCTTACGTTCCGAAAGATTACTTCGCATGCCGGTGCTTGCATGGACGAGGAGTCAGGAGGAATGGGAAGTAGGGTCAGCACTGAGAGGTTGTACAATAGTAATCCAGGTGAGTGATAATGGTATTCTGGACTGGGTGATACTAACGGAATGGTGAAGAGAAGTCATATTTTGAATATATTTTGAACATGAAACAAATAAGATTTTTGGAATTACTGGATGTGGGAGTGTGAACGGAGGAAAGTAGACAAAGATGACTACAAGGACTGTGGCCTAAGCGATTGGAAGGATAGCATTACCAGGAACTGAAATGGGGAAAGGCTATTAGTGGAGTGCTAGTGGGTGGGAAAACTCAAGTTCAATTTTGCATACGTTAAGTCTATTAATTGAAAATTTCCAAGCATGCACAAAAGTAGATTAGTCCAGTGAATACCATCATTGCTTCAACCACTATTTTACCTGTTCTTTTTTACTCAGGTATTTTAAAACAAATCTTGGGCAATGTTTAATGTTACCCATAAGTACCTTGGCATGTATCTCCAACAGATTAGAACTTTTGTTTTCATTTTTCACAAAACCACAATACTTCACTAAGACTTGCCTAGATTTAGGTAAATACAGTATTATAACATCTGGATTTTTTTTTTTTTTTTTCATTTAAAAAATAAACGAAATTACCTTGTGAAAGAATTATTGTAATTTTAAACATTTCATTAAATACTAGCATGAAATATGCTTATCTGGTACATAATAAAATGTAGAGAAATTACATATTCAAACTTTTTAGGCTATCGCATAAAGGAATAATCACTATAAGGATGTATAATAAGAAAATATGTTCCCATCCTTGGGAGCATAAAATCTAAAGGATTAGAAATACGTAAACAATTTTATATCTAGCAATCATTGCACAAAGTGCTAAGAGGATTTGCAGTGAATGGTCTGAGTAGTGCCTGGAATTCAAGGAATGTCTGGAAGGTTGGAGGATTTGTGCCTGTGTTTGGTTTTGCGTGTGTATGAGAGCATATAGTAAGTGTTTTGCCTTTCTTGGGGAGGGGAAGAGGTAGCTTAAAGTTTTCAGATATACACAAATACATGCACGCAAGTACAGAGAATAGCATAAACCCCCACAGCCCAGTCCCACAGATTAAACTGTTACCAACATTTTGCCACATTGGTTCTACCTATTCCTTTTTAAATTTTGTCATTGCCATAGTTTAAGAAAAGCATTCTATCTTGAAATAATTTTAAATTGAAAGAAAAGTTGTAAGAGTAGTACAAAGAACTCCCATATACCTTCACCCACATTAACTAGTTAATATTTTGCCACAATTAGTTTTATTATATTTTTAAAGAACTTTAAAAATTTTATTACTTTTAGAGAGAGGGGAAGGGATAGAGGCAGAGAGGGAGAGACTTCAGTGTATGGTTGCCTTTCACCTGCCTCCAGCTAAGGGCCTGGCTGGAGACCTGGCTTGCAACCTAGTTATGTGCCCTGGCTGGGAATTGAACCAGCGACCTTTGGGTTCACAGGCTGGTGCCTTAGCCACTGTGCCACCAGCTAGGGCCCCCAATTTTTTTTTTTTTTTTACAGTTTGTTTGAATCCAAACAAGGTCCAATCATTGCTTTGATTATGTCTCTTAATTATCCTATAAGTTAGAACACCTTAGCCTTTTTTTTACACTTTGAAATTGTTGAAGAAACAAGAGCATTTATCTGTACGGTGGCCCACATTCTGTCTTTTTCTGATTGATTTCTTATGGTAGTATTTAATTATTTTCTCTTTATTTTCTATAACTTGGAAATTGGAGGCAAAGGCTCAATTAGATTGAAATTCAACTTTTAATTTTTTTACAAAAATACACTACATAAATATTACTGTGTAGTTCAAATGATCCCATCAGGCATCTTAATTTATAGCTGTCTCACCTTTCAGGATCTAAGATTGTTTAAAATATACAGATGATGGCAGACATCCTTCCAGTGTAAAATTCCATAAATCCTATATTCCATCAATGATTATTGTCTAAATCAATTAAGTGTGTTCTTGCTCTGGTCCAGATTGTTTTCATTGGGTTAGTTTTCTCTTTTATTGTCCACTTCATTTCTGTATCATACTATTTAGAAAAGAACTTTTCATCCTCCTGATCTGTTTAGACCTTAAAATCCATTAGGTCTAGGTGTATTTGAGACTGAGGGTGTTACCAAGCAAGGTGGGGTTTGCGCACGTGGTGCCTTGCTGTAAGACTTAATAATTAGCATTGAGGAAAACAGGTCTTTATTTACAATATTCCAACTTGCCAGGGGGCGGGGGGTGGGGGGTGGGTGGCTGTGAGCACAACTCAGAGCCCTGTTCTCCCCTGAGACTCAGCACTTCCCTTACTCCCCAAAGGCTATAAGCCAAAGACATGCCTAGAAGTTCCCCATTCCTTATCTGTCAGCTCTCTTCTTCAGGACTTGAAGTACGGTGTCTTCAGCCTCCATCTAACAGTCCAGGAGAGGACTCACTGTGTTGCGCTGGATCATGATGAAATCCAGGTACTAAGAGTCCTTTCCATATGTCTCAAGTCCCAAAAGTCCAAACAGAGTCCGGGTCTGTAAGGTGGAGTCCTCCGTGGCTTCTGAGTTGGAGCCAGTCCCATTCAAGCAGCAGCATGTCAGCTTTCTTTACTAGTCCAGGCCACCTGGCCCCCTTTCCTCCTTACAGACTACATGGCTTTATCGTTGTCTCCCAAACCACATGTCTTCTCCTCCTGCTTAATCAGCTAATGCCTTATTTTTAGACCCTGATGGTGACCTGTCACCTGTGAAATTTCACACAGGCCCCATAAGTTCTCGCATCACCATTTTATGGTTAAAAGCCCTCTGATCTTGGTACAAAGGACAAAGTCTGAGTTCCACTGAGTCCCATGCCCCATTTTCAAACTGCAGGGAGTGGCCTACCGCTGTGTAACGATTCCCCCCCCTTTCAGGCTTTGGACCCTTTATACTCTTATAAAGGACAATGGGTGAAGGCCTCATGGGAGAACAGGGCTCTGAGCTGAAGTGCTCACAGCACCCTCACCCCCAAGGTTGACATGTACATAAACACCCATTTCCTTCAACACTAATTGTTGGGTCTTACACCAAGGCACCCTGAGTGAACTCCACCTGTAACAAGGGGGCACAATCTGGCATGCTCGAGGAGATAATGAATTAAGCTATTGTTTCCTAAGGTTCACACTTGAAGCCCATAAGACAGGCGATTGTCCTGAACCTGTAGGGTGGTTTGAAGTTCGGGCACCTTCTTACAGGGAAAAGTGTGGACCTGGCAAGCTCACCTTTCCTGGAGTCAAACTTAAAGACTTCACCTTGAAAAAACTACTACGAAAATTCTCTAATAAAGCCCGCGATATTTGATTTAGAAGAGTGAATTAAGGCCCCAGGCAAAGAAAGTCCAAACGGCTTGGGTGGAATCAGAGTAGGGAGAACCCTGGAGGGAGCCTTTCCAGGGTTTAACCTCAGGACTACATCTCCCAGAATCCCGCTGTCGGGTCCCACCTCACTGAAGCGATCGCGCCTGCGCGAAGCCGGTGAAGGCTTGACTTTTCAGGCCCCACAACCTCCGAGGTTCCGAGCGCTCGCCCGGCTCCCGCCAAGATTGCCCTTTCCAGGCCCTCGGTCTGTCCGCTGGGGGCGCGCGCAGTGCGCAGCAGGAGGTGGCGGCGCTGGCGCCCGGGGCGCGGGTCGCGTGGCACAGCGTGGTTGCTAGGGGCGCCTGAACCCGCCTGCTGGCCTGCAGGCCGGGGGGAGGGAGCAGCGCGGAGCTGGGGCGAAGCGGTGTGCGCTAGGTGAGTGCGGGTGCGGGACCACCCTCTGCCGGCCCAACTCTCCCTCCCTCCCTCCGCCCAGGTCGTTTCACGCCAGTGCCCAGCTCCCGGGCCGCTTCCGCCCTCGTCCCCCCCAGCCCGCCGCCTCTCTTTCCCGGAGGAGGCCAGGGGCCCTCGGCCTTTCCCCAGCCCCGACTTGGAGCGTCTTCGGAACGCATCTCCTCGCTCCGCCAAGCCGCTGAGCTTGCCCGCCCCGGCTCTGGGTACCTGAACCGCGTAGCGTGCGCTAGGCCTCCCTGCCTTCTCTTTCCCGCCGCTCTGGGGTTTAAACTCTCCCTTGGGTGGGAGCCTAAGCTCCTCTCTGCCCTCGTGCCTGAATTTACCTTAGATACCCACGTTTTTACTTCCCCACCTTCAGTATCTATAGAAAAATACTTTCCTAAACTGTAGATTCGGACAGCATCCGAGATCCTGTTTTAATTTTGTTCATCCATCCGTCCACCCTTTCATTTAATTGACAAATATTTAGTGAGCCAGGGCACCATGGAAGGCCTCGGGAGGATACAGTGGTGAATAAGATAGGTGTGTTCATGGAGCTTGTGGGCATTTAAACAAGCATTTGCCATATTGTGTGGTGTGTTCTGATAGAACATTAGAAAGATGTTTAACCCAGACCATTATCCCCGTTCTCTGGTGTTCACAGTTCTATTCTGTATCTAGGAAATGTTTTCATCCTCCCTTCTTTATGGAGTCATCCCCTCAGATACTCCAAATGACACCTTGCTTAACTTCAGCACCTGTTGATTTAGCCAATCAACAAGCGCCTCCTCCTCCTATTAATAGTTCCTTCTTCATCAACACCTACCTGGTCACTAAAATCAGAAATATAGATCATTCCAGGCTGCTTCTGTTTCATTCTCCTTACATCTACACTGCCACCAGATTTGGTCACCCTGTCATCTTTAACCCTCTCCATTCCCACTCCATTCCCACTGCAACCACCATAAATTCTTCATCTCTAGTCTGGTTTCTAGTTTTCCCACCAGCTACTTGCTTCCAGGCAAAAATCCTTCTTATTCAACCCAGACGCTGACCAACAGTAACCAATAGTAATCTCAGGCACAAATCGGATGCTTCTTTCCTGATAATTACTGGTGGTTTTCCTGCAACATACTCTTGAGTGGTTTTACTCATGTATCCCCGAAGGAATTTTAAAAACCATGTATTACTTGCACATTTTACAGTTAAACTCTAAAATTTTTCATCACACATTCAAACAAGTTTTTTTCTTTTATTAAGAGGATGTAGAAAATACTAAACTTTTTATAAAAAGAACTATTTGGAGTAAACTATGATTTGAGAAAATCAGTTTTAACTATCTGATTTAGCTAACTTTGAGGAGAAAGATATAGGAGTTACACTTTGGATACGCTGAGTTGAAGTCCCTGCAGCACATCTAGGTAGAAAGGTCCCGGAGGAGGTCATGATACAGGTCTGGGTGATGATAGAAGGTTAAGAATGCAGGAGGTGGAATGAACAGGTTGCTATGGGAGAGTTTGTGGTAATAATTAGAGCTGCCATTTATTGAGCTCTGAACTTTGTGCCAGGGAAAGCAAGAAGACTGAGCTCACATTGAAAACATGGGCAGAGAAAAAGGATGGAAGAAGGAAGCAGAGAATTTATAGCCAAATATTAAAATGAGTATGTAAGTGTCTGTTGTAGACTGTATCCCAAGAAGCATTCAGGATCTATCTGAAACTCATTATGTGGAGTTGAATGTAGCTTCCCCACTAGATTCCTTTATCACCTTGGAATTGTCTGATCATAGGCTTCCTGGATTTTAGCATGGGGTCAGATGCTTTGATCTGTCAGTGAAATAGAGAAAAATATTTTCTCTAATGTCCAGACTTCTCACCCTCTCTTCTGGCAGAACCAGGAAGCCAGAGTTGTCATTTTTGCAACAAATACTCAGAGTACTAATTTTTCTTAGGACCTGAAATACAAAGGACCTTGTCTGTAGGGTGCTGTCATTTACTTGTATATCCTGGATAGGCAGTGGTATCCTTGGCCAGAGATGCCCAGATTTTTGGACTGAGGATACCTTTATGCACTTCAAAAGCTCTTTGGGGTCTTAAATATATGTTTTTAGTATGGGATGTACATTTCTATATCTATTTACTTACATATTTACATGTAGATTTCACCATATTAGAAATAGAAATATTTATTAATTCATTGAGAAATAATAAATCCATTGCAGGTTACTATAAGTTACTGTTTAAAAAATATTTTATTCATTATTTTTAGAATGGCAAGAGAGGGAGGAAGAAAGGGAGATAAACATCAGTGTAAGGTTGTCTTTCACCTGCCTCCAGCTACAGACCTGGCTGGAGACCTGGCTTGCAACCTGATTGATTATGTGCCCTGACTGGGAATCGAACCAGCGACCTTGGGGTTTGTAGGCTACTGCCTATCCTCTGAGCCACCAGTCAGGACTAAGTTACTATATTGTCCTGGTTGATGTGGCTCAGTAGATTGAGTGGTGGCCTGCAAACCAAAAGGTCACTGGTTTGATTCCCAGTCAGGGAACATGCCTGGGTTATAGGTCAGGTCCCTGGTTGGGAGCGAATGAGAGGCAACTGATCAGTGTATTTCTCACACGTTGATGTTTCTCTCCCTGTCTTTTCTCTCTCCTTTCCCCCCTCTCTAAAAATAAAATCTAGTCTATGGCCATACCACCCTGAACATGCCTGATCTCATTTAAAAATAAAATCTCCTTAAAAAAAAAAAAGTTAAAAATTTATTTACTTATTTATTTATATGGAGAGGGCATGGGTGGGAGAAAGAGAGGGAGAGAAACATCAATCACTTCCCTCTGGTACATGCCTGACCAGGGACAGAACCTGAAACCCAGGCATGTGCCCTAACTGGGAATTGAATCCATGACCTTTGGCTTCAGGGAACAACAGCCCAACCAGCTGAGCCACAGGGCTAAGTAACATTTTTTAAATGAAAAATGCTGTTGTTTCCAAAGATTAGTGAGAAGCTGCCTTAATAGAAGACAGCTGGATTTTTATATCTGTTTCTGCATTCAGTTGGTTGTGATATGTTATTTTGATTGAGTTATGAGGAAAATCATCCTCACACAGATATTTAGTTGGAAAAAGGAGGAAAGTTTTTGTAGCCTTTTTGGATAATTGTGGGTAGTCTTTGGAACTACACAAAAGGTAACCAAAGGTGGTTTTCTGAAAGTTAGTTGCAGTGCGGAATCTGCAATGATGCCAGTTAACTTTTCACACTTTGTTACAGTAAAATCCATTGGTCTGTCTTTCACTTTGACCTTATCTTTTACCCCTGCATCATTCTGTAACATTGTGTGATAGGTATTTAGAAGGTACTGATTCACTGAGCTATGTAGCTCTTCCAAATGTCACATTTTATTACACAATATCAAAAAATCATTATCACCAGACTCTAGGAAAATGGTTAAATATTGGGAAGCTGTCAAGCTTGTGGCAGAGACAAGTTTGCCAACATTCTAATTTTCCCTTGGAAGCTCAAATTTTCTGAGTGGCAACAAATACTGTCAGTTGTTTTCCTTGATGTGCCAAGCTTTGGGATTGATTTCCCCTCCCAGAGAATAGCTGCCAAGTATTGAAGTCTGACTAACCCATTAATTGTGTGTCAATCTTCCAAATAAACATGACATTCCACAAAAGATCTTTGCAGTTTCCGACGATGCTTCACTGAGCCCATCCCACATAAGTGTTTTACATGTACTCATTTTGTCACACAGAATATTAAAAACACATAGTTGAGGGTTGAGACTTAATAATTTTTACCATGTTATCAAGGACATTCCTAGGTAAAGCTGATGTTCGTACCGTGTGGTGCAGAAGTTTGTGGTGGCGAAGGGTCTAATTTGATACCTTTGTCTTGGTTTCTGCTCGGGCACCAGCTGCTTGGCTCAACATCGCTTTTGCACCATCAGGGCAAAGACCAACATGGTAAAAAAAAAAAAAAAGGCAAATTGCCTCTAACTTTTGTTATGAATATAACAGACACATGCAGAGCTAGTGTCACTTGGCAGAGCCACTGAGAGAGTCTTGGGATTCCTTCAGGTTCTGTGGACCATAGTTTGAGGACCACTACTCTGTAGAACTCACCTTAGGAGGAAGAAGGGTCTTTTCTTTTTCTTTTTCTTTTTTTTAAGATTTTATTTATTTTTAGAGAGAGGGGAAGGGAGAGAGGCAGAGAGGGAGAGAGACATCAATGTATGGTTGCCTTTCATCTGCCTCCAGCTCCAGACTTGGCTGGAGACCTGGCTTGCAACCTGGGTATGTGCCCTGGCTGGGAATCGAACCAGCGACCTTTGGGCTTGCAGGCTGGCGCCGTATCCACTGTGCCACCAGCTAGGGCAAGAAGGGTCTTTTTTGATGTGAGAAAAGCCAAGGCTTCAGGAAGGGTAGTCTCCTACTTATGTGAAGCCTTCACCTATTTTTCACTTTTCAGTAGTTTGTAGATTTTACTCCTTCAGCCCTAGCTGCTGTGAGCTGTATTTTCCCCTCAGTTTTGCCAAGTCCTTTTGCAGTACTGAACTGTGGTTTACACAGCTACATCTTAACTTGCCATACCGACCCTCTCTTCTCATGAGGGCTGGGTTAGTGACCTTCCTTTCTCAGTAGGACTTTTAAGAAATTCATAACTCCAACTTTCATGAGGGAGGCATCGTTTGGGATTTATCTCATAAGAGAAAATGGGTCTGGTTCCTGTACTCCTCCCCATTTTATTGGTTCCACGTTAAGTCCATTCTATCTTTTAGTGAAAACTGAGCAAGCAAAGTAACCTCATCAGAGATCTTGTGAATTGTAGACTCTGAACTATTTCTGATGTCCTGGTTTCCCTGAGGGCCAAGGGTAAACACCTAAATGGGGGAGGAAAAGGAAACTGCAGATCCCAGGAGTCATACACACTTCTGTAATAAAGGAGAGTGATTTAATCAGTGATGATGAATAATTGCTTTCTGTAGAAATAGATACCTTGTCCAAGTTGGCCTGGGACTGTCCCCTGAGGACTTGATGGTTGGAAACAACAGCCATAGATTTTTAAGCTTAGGCTGGTCATCATCCCTCTTACTTACGGAGGAAACTTGAGGCAGAATTACCCCACAAAGAGTGGAAGGCAGAAAGAGATAGGCAGTTTCCGAATGCTGTATAGAGATGACAGAGTAGGACGATGAGATTCCTGAAATCGCATGCTTTAGAGAGGCAGATCCGCAGCCAAGGACGTCTGTCAGGATTCTGCTGTGACTGTCCGCACTTGGTAAAGGGGGGTGGGGGATTAGGAATTGTCTGGGCCAACCCTATGCATAGAAAGGAAGGAATGTTTGAGGCTATTTTATCTTTGGAATGCTCTGCAGTTCTTCACCCTCCTTTCTTGTCCCTTTAATCAATTTAAAATATTTAATTTCATTTTAGAGAGAAGGGAAGGGAGGGAGAAAGAGGAAGGGAAACAGTGATGTGAGAAATATCCACCAGTTGCCTTTTGTTTGTGCCCAAACCCTCTAGAGACCTACCCCACAACTGTGGCATGTGCCCTGACCTGGAATTGAACTAGCAACCAACTGAGCCATGCCTGTCAGTGCTAGTCAGTTAAAAAGAAAAGGAAAGGAAAGAAAATAGAACAAAACAAAATAAAAAAACAGCTTCATAGAGGTCGGTATTACTGACATGGAACATATCCATCACTCCCAAGTGAATTGTTTTTTAAAGTTCATTCTGGGGAGCCTTGGCACCCCATGTAGTTGTTGTGGGAGCAGAGTTGGACAGCATTGCTGAGGAAGAAGCCAAACTAGGGGAGCGATCTTTTCCCGTCAGATTAGCTCTGCCTTTGTCTGTTATAAAGATAGGGGGCTTTCCTATGAAACCTTAATGGAGCTTATGGGGCACATCCACGTGAAAAGAGAACAGTGGTGAAAGCTAGCCTTTTCACAGTGTCAAATTAGAGGAATAAATACGTACACAGATGTTCATGGAGAGAACGGGGCTTGAGCTGGGTCTGTGGAAAAAAAAAAAGATGAATAGAATATGATGAAGATTCTGAAGGAAGTGGCTTCGTGGAGTAAAGTCCTGCAGACAGATTTGAAAAGTTTATTCCAAGAGTTTAGTGTTAAGACCAATACAGGATGGAATTAAAAGGGGCAGACCCCTGGCTGGTTGGGGCTTCATCCCATGCACCAAAATGTTGCAGGTTTGATCCCTGGTTGGGACTCATGTCGGAGGCAACCAATCCATGTTTCTCCCCGCTCCTCTCTCTCTCCCCTTTTTCTTTCTCTCTAAAATTAATATGCATATCCTTGGATGAGGATTTAAAAGGGGGAAGCAGCCCTTTTAAAGGTGTGGCTCAGTGGATTGAGTGAACCAAAGGATTGCTGTTTCAATTCCCAGCAAGGGCACATGCCTGGGTTGTGGGCCAGGTCCTCAGTTGGGGGCATGTGAGAGGCAACTGATCTATGTTTCTCTCGCACATGGATATCTCTCTCCCTCTCCCCCTTCCTTTCCCTTTCTCTAAAAATAAATACAACTTTTAAAAATAAAAGGAGAAGGGAGCAGATCCTGGAGATACAGATTTCAGTTCAGTCTAGATACTGTCATAATAGTCCAGATCTGAGTGGTAGTGGAAGTAAAAGAATGAGCATACTATGAGGAAAGAATTTTACAAGTTTTGTGTCTGATTTGGATTTGGCAAATAAGGCAAAAGAAGTCAAAAGTGACTTAAGCCCTGGCTGGTGGCACAGTGAATAGGCACCAGCCTACGAACCCAAAAGTTCTCTGGTTTGATTCCCAGTCAGGGCACATAACCAGGTTGCAAGCCAGGTCTCCAGCCAGGTCTGTAGCTGGAGGCAGGTGAAAGGCAACGATACATTGATGGTTCTTTCCCTCCCTGCCTCTCTCCCTACCCCTCTCTAAAAATAATAAATATCTTTTTTAAAAAAGTGAAATAAGTTTTCCTCTTAAGTTACTGAGAGAAAGAAGGTTCCACTGAAAGAAATTAGAAGGTCAAGGGTGCAGAGCTAGTTTGACAAGCTGGATTGAAGTGGGTTGGACATGCATGTGGAAGCAGTGGGACAGGCAGCTGGTGATGAGGACATGAAGCCTGAGAGAAAAGCGACTTTTTTCCTGCAGATAACAGCTGAAGTTGTGGGAGCAGATCGGTTTGATGTGGGAGGGAGTAGGAGACGCATTGTGGCAAACTTTGGAGGGGGCCCTGGGAGGAGGAGGAGGCATTAGTAAAGGAGTTGGGTGTGGCTGTGGCAGGTGTGTGCACTGAATGACGTAGCAACGTAGCAACGTGGCAACGTGAGATGGTGGGGAGGGAGGAGTGCTTCAGTCTCAAGAGTTCAGTCTTGTATCTTTGCCAGTCTCACCTGTTGTAGACACATTTGCTTAGCCAGCAAATAGTTAAGGAGCCCTGATTATATTTCCAGAGTTGGGCATATGCTGTGTGAACAAGGTTTCAGTTCTCATAGAGCTTTCATTCTGGAAGAGAAGATAGATAGCAAAGGATTGCTTAAATAAGTCAAGTTTTCATTTAATGGAGAGCAGGATAACAGTGGGGCAGGGCGGTTAGGAGGTGGAGGGATTGAGGAAAAAGGACTCGTGGACATGGACAACAACAGTGTGGTGATTGGGGGGGGGGGGGCTGAGTCTCTTATGAAACATGGAAACTCCCAGCATGCCCTGTGGTGATGATTGCACCCTGATCTCAGCAAATCTTAGGGATGGCAGGTGGATTCCCCAATCAAGCCTGCTTCAGGAGTGAGGAGGAAAATCCATTCTTGCCAGTCTAATTTCAGAAAAAAGTTCAAGTTGATTGTGTGCTGCCTGCTTCCTGGTCTGAGGAAACCAAGCTTCCCTTTAAGTACTAATGACTTTTTCTTTTTCAGCTTTCTTTATTTTGAAATAATTTTAGACTTGCAAACAAGTTGTAAAAATAGTACAAAGAATTTCTTTTTACTTTTAACCAGAGTTATCAAATGTTAATATTTTACCATACTTGGCTTCATTATTCATTTTTCTCCCTGGGTAAATACCATTATTTTTATATTTTATTTTAGTATTTTTCCATGACCATTTATTCCACTTTTAACTTCTCTCTCAACAAGCACCACATTTTTGTCCATGTCCATGAGTCCTTTTTCCTTTTTGCTCGATCCCTTCACAACCTAATTGCTCCACCCCTCAATAGTCAGCAGGCAATTGTAAATAACTCAACATGTATAAAGCTTAATAGCCAAAATACAGTAACATGGGGTGTGCTTGTAATTGACCATTAACATGAGTTTATTTCTTGACTCTATTCGGTTTCATTGATGTATAAATTTATTTTTATGCCAATATCATGGTACCTTGATTGATGTAGCTTTATACTAAGTTTTGAAATTATCTAGTGTCAAAGTTCTCCAACTTTATTTATTTTATTTTATTGTTTAATGAATATATTTATTTTGCTATTAAGTTCTCCAACTTTTGTTCATTGTTTTTCAAAATTGTTTTGGCCATTCTAATCTTTTCTTTTAAAAAATATTTTTAAAAAATTGATTAATTTCTTAAAGTGAGGAAGGGAAAAACATCGATTTGTTTTTATTTTTGCATTCATTGGTTGATTCTTTTTTAAAAATTATATTTCATTGATTATGCTATTACAGTTATCCTGATTTATCCCCCTTTGCCCCCCTTCACCTAGCACCCCCAACTCCCTCAGGCAATCCCTCCACCATTGTTCACATGCATGGGTCATGTGAATAAGTTCTCTGGCTACCCCATTCCCTAGACTGTACTTGACATCCTATGGCTGTTCTGTAACTACCTGTTTGTACTTCTTAATCTCCTCACCCCTTCACCCCATTCCCCAGCACACCCTTCCACCTGGCAACCATCAAAACAGTCTCTGTATCTATAATTTTGTCTATGTTCTCATTTGCTTAGGTTGCTGTTTAGGCTCAATTGTTGATAGAGATGTATTTTTTTTTTTTTTTTTGCCTTTTATTGTTCATAGTTTTGATGATCTTTTTCTTAAATAAGTCCCTTTATCATTTCATATGATAATGGTTTGGCGATGATGAACTCCTCAAGGTTTTTCTTGTCTCTGAGAAGGTCTTTATCTGCCCCTTGATTCTAAATGATATCTTTGCTGGGTAAAGCAATCTTGGCTGTAGGTGCCTGCTTTTTGTGACTTTTAATTTTTCTTGCCAATTTCTTCTAGCCTTTAAAGTTTCTTTTGAAAAATCAGCTGATAGTCTGATGGGACTAACTTCATTTTTTGCTTTTAAGATCATCTCTTTATCTTTATCCTTTGGTATCTTAATTGTGATGTGTCTTGGAGTGGGTCTCTTTGCATCCATCTTGTTTGAGACTCTCTGTGCTTTCCAGACTTGTATGTCTATTCTCTTCACTAAATTAGGGAAGTTTCTTCCATTATTTTTTCAAATAGATTTCCAATTTCTTCCTGTTTCTCTTCTCCTTCTGGCACCCCTATGATGTGAATATTGGCCTTCTTGAAGTTAATCCAGGAGCTGCTTATACTAACTTCATTTTCTCGGATTCTTTTTTCTTGTTGTTGTTCTGATTGGTTGTTTTTTAAAAATATATTTTTTATTTATTATTTTCAGAGAGAGGGGAAGGGAGGGAGGCAGAGAGGGAGAGAAACATCGATATATGGTTGCCTTTCACCTGCCTCCAGCTACAGACCTGGCTGGACACTAGCTTGCAACCTGGTTATGTGGCCTGGTTAGGAATCGAACCAGCAATCTTGAGGGTCACAGCCCTGCACCTATCCACTGAGCCACCAGCCAGGGCTTGATTGGTTGTTTTTTGTTTCCTTATGTTCCAAATCATTGATTTGATTCTTGGCTTCATCCACTCAGCATTTGTTTCTCTGTAGATTGTTTTTTAGTGTGTCCTTTGTTTCTGACTGGATCTTTTATGCTGTTGAGGTCCTTAGCAAGTTCCTTAAACATCCTTATAACCAGTGTTTTGAACTCTGCAACTGATAGAGTGCTTATCTCCATTTGGTTTAATTCTTTTTCTGGAATTTTGATCTGTTCTTTCATTTGGGCCATGTTTCTTTGTCTTCTTGCTTTGGCAGCCTTCCTGTGTTTGTTTCTGTGTATTAGGTAGTCCTCTGGCTCCCTGTCTTGGCAGTAGGTGTCCTGTAGGGTGCAGTGGCACAGCCTCCCCTATCTCCCAAGCTGTGTACTCAGGATATGTGCCCTTCATGTGGGCTGAATACACTCTCCTCTTGTAGTTGGGCCCTGGTTGCTGTTGGCAGGTCAATAGGAGGGATTTACCCAGGCCAGTCAGCTGCAAGGACTGGCTGTGACCACTGACCAACCTCCACCCTCTGTGGAGAATCAGCTATTCAGGGGCAGGGTGGTGGTGCTTGGACATGGTCTGTAGCTGCCTACTGGATGGGTTGGCCCTGCAGTTTCCTGGGTGGTGTAGGCCAAGGTGAGCTTCCACCTATGCTTTGCCCCAGGGGCACCTTGCCTGAGCTATAAAGCAATCTGAGGTGGCTGTTACTTGTGCTGGGTTTGGAGATTCTTAGGGCAAACCAAGCTGTGAATCTAAGCTGGCTGCTGCTCGTGCTGTAACTGGGGCTCACTGAGGCAGCTGCTGCTTGTTTGATAGGATTTAGGAAGTTGTGAAGCGTGAGCCGAAACCAGCCATTCATAAGGGAAAGTGGCTTGGATGGGCCCATAAGTTGGGAGGGACAGAGTCTCTGCGGATCTCCAAGGCAAGTCGGACAGTTTTAGCCAAATTGATGGCATCTCAGACATGGCACCAGCTTGCCAGCTCTGTGTGTGGAGAGTTTAGAAACGGGCCTAAGGACTATGGTCTTTGCTTGCCTTGATGTCATACACTTAAGTTTCTCCCTGTATGCCGCTGGTGCCATTCAACCTGTCACCCCCCAGTGCTGGAGCTCAGAGAGAGTGAGTCTGAGTAGGTGGGTTATTTAAGAGGAACTACGTGGGGTTCCAGCAGTTTCTTCCACTGACTCGATCCCCACTTAGTTTTGCAGCCACAAGTTGTGGGGAACCCTGGGCTGGGACTCCTCAATTCCAAGATAACCCTCCCGAATTTTATCCACTACATGTGGGTAAGGGAACAGTCCATTCCTCATCTGTGCCCCTCCCAGTCTGGATGTGTTTTCTTTAATTCCATAGTTGTCAGACTTCCATTCAACTTGATTTCTGATGGTGGTTCTGTATTTTAGTTGTAATTTTGATGTGGTTGTGTAAAGAAGCAATCATGTCTGCCTACACTGCCATCTTGCCCTGAAGTTCTCGTTGGTGGATTCTTTTTTTTTTTTCCTTTATAAAGCCAACAAACAAAACCCAAAGCTGTAGTTAGAAAAAAAAAAATGACTGTTATAGTTTTTTAATTCAAGTATCACTTCTTAATTTTTTTTCTTTTTTCTTTTTTTATTGTTGTTGTATTACATCCATCCCCTTTTTGCTCCCCTCTGTCCCCCTCCCCACTTAATTTTTTTTTTAAAGATTTTATTTATTATTTGTAGAGAGAGGGGAAGGGGTGAGGAAGAAATGGAGAAAAACATCAATGTAAAAGGTTGCCTTTCACCTGCCTCCTACTGGGGACCTGGCTGGAAACTTGGCTTGCAACCTGGGTATGTGCCCTGACTAGAAACTGAACCAGCAACCTTTGGGTTCTCAGGCCTGCACCTATCCACTGAGCCACACAAGCCAGGGCCTCATTGGTTGATTCTTACATGTGTCCTGACCAGGGATCTAAGCTGCATCCTTGGCATATGGGAACAGCACTCTAACCAACTAAGCTACCCAGCCAGGGCCCATTCAGTCTTTTCTTTTTTAAAGATTTATATTTTTAGAGAGGGGGCAAGGGAAAGAGGGAGAGCGACATCAATGTATGGTTGCCTTTCACCTGCCTCCAGCCACAGACCTGGCTGGAGACCTGGCTTGCAATCTGGTTATGCTGCCCTGGCTGGGAATCGAACCAGCGACCTTTGGGTTCGCAGACCGGCACCTTATCCACTGTGTTACCAGCCAGGGCCAGAGTCTTTTCAATTTCAGTATAAATTTTAGGATCAGCCTGTGAATTTCTTCAGAAAAGGCCGCTGGGATTTTGATAGGAATTGCATTTAATCTATAGATGAATTTGGGAAGAATTGCATCTTAACAATATTGAGTCTTCCAATTCATGAACATTATATTTCTTCATATATTGAGGTCTTTAATTTCAGCAGTGTTTTGTAGTTTTTAATGTACTTCTTTTGTTAAATTTATTCTTAAGTATTTTATTCTTTTTGGTGCTATTGTGAATGAAATTGTTTGTTGTTAGTATATAGAAATAAAATATTTTTATATATTGATTTTACATCTTACAATCTTATTAATAAAATTAATAAGATTAACCTGCTTATTCTAGTAGGTTTTGTGTAGGAACCTCTTAGGAATTTCTATGTACAAGAACATGTCTCCTGAAAATAAATGTAGTTTTACTTCTTCCTTTGCAATCTATATGCCTTTAATTTCTTTCTTTTCTTTTTTTTTAATTTTATTGTTGTTGTATTACATCCATCCCCTTTTTGTTCCCCTCTGTCCCCCTTAATTTCTTTCTCTTGCCTTATTTCACTGGTTAGAATTTCTGGTACAATGTTGAATAGAAATGAGGAGAGTAGACATCCTTGCTTTATTCCCATTCTTAGCAAGAAGGCATCTAGTGTTTTACTAAGTGTGATATTAGCTGTTTCTGTGATCATATGATGTCCCTATCAAATTTTGAGTAATTCCTTTTTACAGCATATTCCAAGTTCATTTGATGTTTTTCCTGCCCCAGCTGTTTTTTAAGGAACTCTAGGTCCTTGGTTTCTTTCATTGAGAAATGGTATGTGGAAACCAGGGTCTGAATACTAGGTGACTAACACTTTTTTGTTTAACTCTTCACTCAATATTTTTAGAAATCCCAACCATCTAGTTATAAAAACTTTAGACCAAGAAGCAAGGATCTTCTCTTGGTATGTCCTAACATACTTAAGTGGCTTTTTAGTACAGGTCACACTTGGTAGCTGAAAATCTACATAGTTACTGGTAATACAGCAAGTATTACAAAAGTTCCCAAATGACAAGACAGTTATGTCTTTTTATAAAAACAGAGTACTACTTGTACTAGCTGGTACAAGTAATGGTGGAGTGGAGTAATTATTGCCTCTTCCGTGTGTTTTCTAGGAAGGTCAGATCATTTGGTGCCAGTAATAATGCGTGTGATAACCATCAGCTCTTGAATGTTTAGTGTGGACCTCTACTGTGCTTTACGGGGATTTTCTAATTTGATCTCACCACTATCCAGTGGGGGTTCTGGTACTTCCTCTCTTGTCTTTTCGCAGACATTCTTGTTGTGTTGTTTCAGCACTGAATTCAGAACTCTGCTTAATGTGAATCACCAGCTTAATGTGAATGCAGCATGGCTGTGAGTAGTGGTAATGCCCTGGAGGCTCTTGGAAAACTCTCAAGTAATAGGTGGTGGTTATTTGTTCTTAAAAGATCAGACATTACTGATGCCTATGAAGTAAACTAGCCAAGTGGCTCACTCTCCTCCACTGCCCAATTCTTTATCCCCAAGATAACCACCCTAATAGTTCAGTGTATGTTTTTCCAGTCCTCTGTTTTTGTTTTTTCTAATTTATTATTGTTTATTATTATTCTATTACACTTGTCCCAGTTTTTCCCTGTTGTTTTTCCATAAACCTATTAAAATATGTCCTGAGTGATGTTTCAGAGGGACTGTTCTTCCCAAGAATTCTTTCCTTAGCTGCTTTAACCTTTCTTTTCAGCTGGACATTTTCCTGTTTGGACTTTGACTGAGGAATTTAACCAGAAACAGACCCGTTTCTTCTAAACTTGAACCCTTGTACCCTAGTTGTTCCCTAAGCTCTCCTGTTTTCCAGGGATGTGTAGGAGCAAGAAAGGTATAAGCTTAATAACTCTTTAAAATGTGATTTAAAATATTATTTTCCAGATGAGGTCAGTTTATTTGCTCCTAAAATAAGTTCCTTGTAAGTTATTTACTGGAGAAGGTCAACTACTCGTGGTCCTTAGGCCTTAGAGAGTAAGTGTTGAATGCCTTAGCTCATCTTTAAGTAGTGGATATATGTGGCTAAAAAGTGTATGTGAATTGAATGAATATAATGAAACTTCTGAATCCTTTTACTTTACATAATTACCAATTAGTATAAGTTTAGATTTGTTTAAATTGGGTGTTTTGAAATAAGGATTTCATTGGTGGCCTGCATGAGGCCCTCTACATGTATAAATACCTCTTCTCCATGTTCTTCCCTGCAAGAGAGGCAGCCTGTCTCTTGGGTTCTAAAGGCACATACATGGACACAGCATGTTGGTGTTATCACAGTGCTCTTAGAAAAAGCTGGGAGAATGGTCTCACAGCCATCTCATCAGGAGCCCTGAGGATACTACAGGGGACAGGTTTCACGAGCTTGCAGAAAAACTGTCTTCTGGGTGTATGCTGTCTGTGGGCCCCTGTCTGTTACTTCCCCACCTGGACCTTGATTTATGGCTGAAATGGCTGTTGTTAGTGTGTCAGATTTTAAAGCTATTTTCTCACTTCCTTTACTTTTTATATTTTGAGCCTTTTAAAGCTTTTTGAAGTTGTCATTGCATTGGCAACAGGGTCATTTGCTGACACCTGGCAATGCTGTTGAGGTCAGCATACAGGAAAAGGAGACCCGTGGTGGCAGTCAGGAGGTCTAGGATGTTCTGGCCAGGTCTTGGCTTCCTCATCACAAAGCTTTGATTTCATCAGTAATCTGCAAGGAGAAAGGTGAAAGTGGCTTTTAGCAACCATCATTCCCTTGTTCACACCAGATACTGTGGGGCACCCCCAACCTGCAGAAATCCTTCCATGTTGCGGGTGAAATGAAGACTTCCCAGGCAGCTTGTGCAAGGGGGTGGGGGGAGACCTGCTAGTGTCTGGGAGACAAAAGCCCTCATAGCCTTCCTCCAGGGTCTTTTATTGACTGTGGTAAGCTTAAGGGCATATAGCATGCACATAAAGCTCATCAATCAATGTTAAATAGTGCTGATTACAGATATTGT
Organism: Noctilio leporinus; assembly: GCA_004026585.1. Lineage (NCBI taxonomy): Eukaryota > Metazoa > Chordata > Mammalia > Chiroptera > Noctilionidae > Noctilio > Noctilio leporinus. The sequence goes on along the minus strand of PVIW01003862.1, from coordinate 9,643 downwards.
TCAGGGATAACATTTGAAGGAACAGGGTAACATTTGAAGGAACACTGAGATCTCCCTCAGGCCAGGGTGTGTTGGACACAAAGACTTTAGATGGACATAAAATAGGGAGGATGAGGTTTAACATCTGCTGCTGGTCCAATAAACCAATCAAGGGAGGTTAAAGCATAGGGCAAGCTTCCAAAGTTATATGGAATATTCTTTTTTTTTTTTTTTTAACTTTATTGTTGTTGTATTACATCCATCCCCTTTTTGCTCCCCTCTGTTCCCCTCCCCACCCACCCATTCCCCCCAAAGTCAATCCCACCTGTTGTCCATGTCCATGGTTCCTTTATACTAGGTTCTTGTCTAAGCTGCTCGCCTTCTTTGCCTCTGCCTCCCCCATCCCCCTAACCCCTTTCCCCCTGACCACTGAAGGCCTATTCCTTGTATTCATACACTTGGTTCTGTTTTGCTTGTTGTTAGTTTTGCTCATTATTGTCCCGTAATGGGTGATATCTATATGGAATATTCTTATGGCCAGATTCCCACCTGGGGGTTCTCTGATCACAGCATAGGGGCTTGTATGTACCCAGCCTTCCTGGTTTTCTGGTCGGGTCTTACAGACTTAGCCTGGCCTGCATGGGACTTCACGCCCTGCCGCCCTTCCGGGAGGACCCTGATAAGACATTACTTCTGAACCAAAACTAGTGATGCCAGTATTTATATGTGACACTGTTTACTTCATGTTCTTGAAGCTACTCTCTATAAAATATCTGACATGATAGATTTGTTTTTGCTTGGTAGTTCCTGATTCAGCCATCTTACCAATCCTGGATATCTCTTATTAGCTGTGCTGTTATTTCCCGGAAAAGAGATGTACAGAAACATCTTTTTACCTGCTTGGCCCATGTCCAGATATGCTTTTCTGAGAAGATAGGTGGCTCTTTCCCAAGTTGCCATTCTTACACATTGTAAGAACCATGAGAGGAAAGAAGGAGTGGGGAGCTGGCCATTGCAGAGACATACAAGAGCTGGAACCTGTTAGAGAGAAGAGAATCCATTTTACTCTGGCACTTGCCCAGCTGACCCACTTAACATTCCGCCTGGAAGCAGGCCACCCACAGCTTTGCCTTCCTCTTCCTCATTTGCATCAGGAGTCAAGTCAGCTAGATGCCAGGCCACTTGCGTTCAATGTTTCCGGCAACTGGGATTCATGTGGCGCAGCGAGGAGAGGCAGACTCTGAGCAGTGTGTGCAGAAGGAAGGGCTCCCTCTCCCCAGCCATGGGGTGGTGTGCAGTGGGTGCCCTTGGCTGCAAGGGAGAGTCAGGTAGGCTGTGGCACCGGTGAGAATGTAGCGAGCAGCCTACTCTCGGATGCTTCCTGAGCAGGGACTCAGCGTAATCAGTGGAATAGTGTTTCCAGCCTGGCTTTTGTCTTATACCAGAGGCTTGGGCATAATTGAGAGGATAATGACTAGTTGTGTGTTTCATTCCTATTTAAGAGGCATTGTGGAGTCAGGCAAACTTGAGTTTTAATCTAGGGAACACTCATTGTTGTTTAGTTACAGAAGAGCTACTTAGCTTTTCTGAGTCTCAGATTCATCATCAGTAAGATGAATGTGACATTTTGGGAGAATTAAATGAGATAATACAGGCAAAATGTCTAGCATTGGTACCTGGCATTTATTAGGTGCCCAAACTAGGTGCTAGTGTTTTTCCCCCTTCACTTACTATACTTTTTTTTTTCCAGTTTATTCATTCAACAGAATATTGAGCACTTACTGTGTGCCTGACCCTGTACAGTAGGGACATCAATTGGAGGATGTCCCCTGGTTAGATGAGTGTAGTCCATAATAAAAGCTCTGTGCCATGGAAACAGTGATGGTGGTGCACACAGAGATGAGATGTTCTGTTTGAACCAGGGAGTTCAGGAGAGCTTCCTGGAGAAGAGGACATGCAAGAAGGAAAGGGCTTCCAAGAATGGTGCTAGAAAGGACATGAAGGTCCGAGATAACAGGATGCACACAAGGAACCACAAGTGAGGTGTTTTTCAGGGAGTGCCTGCCTGACATTTCATTTTCTTAGCCTTTTCTCCCGTCGTTTTGGTGGGGCATGGAAAACGGCTGCCTGAGCTGGGACTGCGAATCTGTTGTACACGGCACACACTCCCATGTGCAGTCTAGTAAAGCCACTGGCAGGATTGACTCTTTCGTGTGTACTTCTCTACTGTAAATGCGCGGAATGTAATTGTACCCTGCACCGTATTTCCAGAGTTTGGACTTGGGGGAGGGCTTCTTTCCGTCACCTTAATTGGAGGTGTTGGCATAAAAATCTAGTCATAGCATTTATGCTCTTTTTAGCCCACAATCAGTTTGCGTAACAGCAGGAGAGTTGTGGGGTTTGTATTAGCTAGGTCGGCCTTTGCAGGAAAAGAGGGTGACGTTGGGTGGCTTCTTGCAGGCCCTTTGTTGGTAGATGACACCCAGCGATTCCTGTAGCTGTAAACTAGAATCATGGATCTTCTTTTGCCCTTTTTTTTTTTTTTTTTTAAATCAAAATACAAAGTCTTCTCACTGTTGAAGTTTGTATTTTTTATACTTAAATTTAAAAAATTTTAAAAATTTTTTTAAAAGATTTTATTTGATATTTTTAGAGAGAGGGAAAGGGAGGGGGCAGAGAGGGAAAGAAACATCAATGTAAGGTTGCCTTTCATTGCCTCCAGCTACAGACCTGGCTGGAGACCTGGGTATGTGCCCTGGCTGGGAATCGAACCGGCAACCTTTAGGTTTGCAGGCTGGTGCCTTATCCATTGTGCTACAAGCCAGGACGAATTTTATGAATTTATTGGGATGACATGAAGTTTGTGTTTTAAAGGTAACTTGAACAAAAAAAGTTCTCTGCTAATTTGTTCCCTGCAGCCACTCTGGAAACTTGAGGAAGCCAGGCTTCCATGCAGAATTATCCCAGGTGAATGCCTTCTTGCTTTCCCTCGAGATGTTTGCATGAAAGTAGGCCCACCTTTCCCTGTAGTTGTGAAAACTGGGGAATATTTTGTTCATGTGATTTAGAAAGTAAGTGATCATGCCAAATAGACTGTTTGGAACCCCAGACTGCAGGCTGGTTCAGAGACTTTGCATTAGAAAAACATTGAATAAGAAACTGTGTGGGACAGGCTCTTTATTCCAGGATCAGCCAGGACTGAAGCCTGGGATTTGGAGTAAAGGAAGCTCTGTTCTCTTCTTGTCTCTTTCATCTGCTCTCTATAAACTCTCCTGACCCACTGTGACTGCTGTGAATAAAGTCATTTTAAGTAAAAATAATGTTGGTATCTACTTCTGTTTACCACCAACACATGGGATAGAATTGAAGTTTATACAGTTGACAAGACTCTTGTAGGGATGAAATTACTGTCTCAGCGCCAGATGAACTGCAGGTCCGCAGGGGAATCCTCTGCCCACATCTGAACTTGTCACACTTAGGCACAAAAAGCAGACCACACCAGGGGATGCTGAGAGTTAGTCGTATTGACTGGTCACTCTGCCAACCCTAGACTTGTCTTATTCCTAGCCACACTGGTGCTACTCATATAAGGTTGCAGATGGTGAGAGAGAAAGATTTTTTGGTTTGTTCTTGCTTTGGTTTCTTTGGGGAGAGAGGAAAGAGCTCTCTGAGTGAGAGAGTAGCAATGCATGAGCAGACTCACAGTGGTGGAGCCTTAAAGTCCCCAGTCCTTAGGACTCGACCAGTTCCAACCCGGTAGCCAGGTTTGGTTGCATGAGGACAGCAGGAAAACCACCGAAAACACCCTAGGAATCTTGGGTTCTTCTCTCAGGGCCCCAAAGGATGACCAAAACTGGTCACCCAAGAAATAACAAACTAGAACTCTTGCTTACCTACCGGAAGACCCACCCCTGTAGCGGCATATTTGTCCTCCTGGGACCATAGCAGTTCAAACTGTTTCTCTCCCCTTCAGGCTGACAGACTTCAAGGATGCAGCTGCTGCTACTGGAGATGTGCGGCACCGTATCTGAGCCAGGCCATGAGGTCCTGCGGCCATGATGTGGGCCCCTTATGGCCTCAGCAGGAGCAGAGCACTGCAGCGTTGGTCTCCGCCAGGGCAACAGCTTTATGCAGAGTGGTCCCTCGGGCACAGGGCCTATCCCACCACCCAAGAAACCCTCTGAGGGCAAGGTCTGGTCTCAGGGTCAGTGCCGGGTGAAGCCCGTCTGGAAGCTGGAGAAGAATCACGTGGGAACCCTTCCAGCAGGGCTGAGCCCACGCCTCTTGGGTGTTGTACCCCAGTCAGCGTATTTCTTTTGCCCCAGCACTTCATGTACCTCTGGGACCACAGCCGCCCCTACAGGCCACAGCAACGGCTGGTGCCCGCCTTCTCTCTCAGACTTGCTCAGCAGTAGCCTGCTGCACCGCCGCTCCAGCTATAGTCACAGACATAACCAGCATCTGCAGTCTTTCTACTTGCATTCAAGCCCCTTAGAAAAAAGACCTTTTTTTCTCCCTCAAAAGAACCTCCCTGTCAGACTCACTGCCAATAAGGCCACTTCTTTCACGGCCTCCCCCATGGCCCAGCCCATGGCGTCCTCATCCACGGATCCATACCTCTCACTGGGAGCAGCTGGGGAAAACCCTTCAGGGCAGAGACTGGCCTCTGCCATCTCAGGGAAGATGCCATCTCCACTCTCCTCTTCCTCCTCCTACAAACCCATGCTGAATAACAACTCCTTCATGCGGCCAAATAGCACTAAAGTGCCTTTCTCACAGGCCACAGAAGGCCTGAAGCCAGTACCCTCCCCCAAGATCCAGCTGGTCTCCTGGCATCATTCAGGGGGCACCGGAGACTGTGCACTCCAGCCTCCTGAACACAAGGTACCCAAGAGCAATGGCATCGTCTTGCACGGGGCCCTCGCCCACAGCACCCTGTCGACCCCTGGCTCCTTGGACACGGCCACCACCAGTGTTGCCTCCCCCCAGTACAACCAGAGTACTGTAGCCATGAGGATAAAGCCACATCCCTGTGGCCTGGATGGTGACTCTGTTCCCCAGGCACTGACCAAGGACGTTCAATTCACTGAGGCTGTGAGGAAGTTGACTGCGAGGGGCTTTGAGAAGCCGAGACCAGGCTACCAGTTTGAACACTCGTGTTTAATGAACCCCAGCTTGCAGTGGGGTCTCCTTAAGAGGAACAGGCAGTGGAAACCAGTGCGAGACCAGCAGCTCCCTCTGGAGGGTGCCGGAGCAGGCAGTAGGGGCTTCCCTGGGGCCTCGGACACCTTGCAGTTGGATAGTACTGTCTTTTGTACCAAACGCATCAGCATTCACCTCCTTGCCTCCCACACAAGTGGGCTCAGCCGCAGCCCTGCCTGTGGGTCAGTGATCCACTCCCCACCACTTGGAGAAGACACGACTCCACTTCTGCCCTCTCCCCCTCAGCCCCTTGGCTTGGTCGATGTGGCCACCTGCCTCTCTTCCATCCATCTGGGCCAGCCTGGGAACGAGGGGCCTAAAGAAGCCAAGGAGCTGGACTCACCTGCTAAGAATATTGAGTAAGTTGGAGAAAGTTTTTTGTTCATTTAGAACAGTTGAATATACCAAAATTTGCTTACACTGACCCAGTATCTCTGAAGGTTGGTTTTATTTTTTAGCTGCCTCAGAATTAGGGCTTTCACTTTAGGGCAGAGCTCAGCAAACTACAGCTTTCAAGCTAAATCCCACATGCTGGCTGCTTTTGTAAAGTTTTATTGAAATGCATCCTCACCCATTTATTTACTACGGTAGGGCAGCTTTCCTGTTACAGTGATAGGGTTGAGGATTGCCACAGACTGAATGGTCCAGAAAACTGAAAATACTTATGTCTGGTCCTTTAGAGGAAGAGTTTGCTAACCCCTACTTTAGGTTATAACTAGGGAGAAATAAAAACTCCAAACATCACAAGTTGTGGCCTATGACTTTTCTCCTTAATTCCAAACCAAATTAGGCTCTTAGTCATTCTTGGTGTGGCGGCCATTTCAGAGTTAGGGCATACCTACATGTACTTGGTTTTTTCTCTTGGCTCCTTGTTTCTAACTTGGTTTGTTGAGGCCAGCTTGTTCTGACTTCTCAGGCAGCAGTCTAGGGACAATTACAAAATATTTAAAAAATTTCTTTTTAGAGAGAGGGGAAATGAGGGAGAAAGATAGGGAGAGAAACATCAGTGTGCAGTGTGCATCGGTCAGTTGCCTCTTGAACGCCCCCAGTTGGGGACCTGGCTCACAACCAGGCATGTGCCCTGACTGGAAATTGAACCAGCAACCTTCCAGCCTGCAGGCCAGGGCTCAATCCACTGACCCATACCAGCCAGGGCCAGTACCAGGGACTTTTAGGTCAATTACCAAACATTCATTGATGGTGTTTTGAATGCATACTTTTGAACTTACATGCCCTGAGGGACTTCAAAGAAGATGGAAGACATAAGAGCCTCTGCAGAATGGGGGACGTAGGGTTGAGGAACTATGGTGAGACCTAAGTTCTGAGGACAAGAGAAATAAAGTGAGATTCAGGCAAGAGATAGCAGATTGGTGACTGGGGAAGACTTAACACTGGGAGGTGATGAAGCCATGAGAATCCAGCTATGACCTCTGTTATGGAATAGGCTGATTCTTTCTTATAGTTCACCTGCTGAGCTCCAGCTAGACCAGGTTGAGGCTGAAGATCTGGAAGAAGAGCTGGTGGATGGTTTGGAAGACTGCTGCAGCCATGATGAGAATGAAGAGGAGGAGGGTGAGTAAGGGCCCCTCTCACCTCCAGCTGGGAATCTGTCACCATCCACAAGGGGGAGGGGCTAACAGTTGTTACCAGCTGCTTGACCCACTTCATCACCTGCATTTTTCATTTGCCTGACGGATCCAAAGATGGTGTATAGTGGCTTTCCTGGGACTTGAGTCCTCCTGCCCCACCAGTCTTGCCTTCTCCCTGCTGGCTTTGGACTCAACGAAGACATTGCAAGGCAGCAGGCTGGCGCTTGTGGCTCTGCAGGAAGGCTGAGCCAGGATGTCCAAGGAAAAGCTGCCTAGGCTTGGGGAGTTTGTGTCTTAGCCTCCCCCATTCACAACTTCTCTTCTCCCCCCACCCGCAGGAGACTCGGAGTGCTCCTCATTCAGTGCCATCTCTCCCACTGGGTCGGTAGCAGTAATCTCTCGGTAAGTGTTGGTTGTGTAGATCATTGGTACCAGCTCATTTTCCATCTTTGTAAGGTTATAAAGAGGTTAATCACCCAAGTCCTTAATGACCCTGTTGATCTTCACTTATTTTGTTTTTCTGCTTGCATTTGGTTTTACTTTGATCTTCATTTATTTTTACTGAATTTTTTACATTTAGAACTTTAGTTTTCAAACAGGGATCAATGGAAAGCACCAAAAATATATTTTGTCAGTTAAACTTAGCAGTTCTGTGTTACTTAGGCTACAGTTCGGTCTTTAGGCTCCAAGAAATTGTTCATGTAAAAAGCAAATTCAAGAAGTGGTTAGAAAATTAATAAAGAAACATAGTCCTGGCTGGTATGGCTCAGTGGATTGAGCACTGGCCTACAAACCCAAGGGTCAGTGGTTCAATTCCCAGGCAGGGCACATACCCAGGTTGCAAGCCAGGTCTCCAGCCAGGTCCATAGCTGGAGGCAGGTGAAAGGCAACCATACATTGCTATTTCTCCCCCTTTCTTTCTTTCTTCCTCCCTTCCCCTCTCTCTAAAAATATAATGAATAAAATATTTAAAAATAAAGTAAAAATTTTTAAAAGATTTTATTTATTAGTTTTTAGAGAGAGGATAAGGGAGAGATGCAGAGAGAAAGGGAAGCATCAATGTATGGCTGCCTTTCACCTGCCTCCATCCACGACCTGGCTAGAGAGCTGGCTGGCAACCTGGCCGGGAATTGAACCAGCGACCTCTGGGTTCACAGGCTGGCGCCTTCCCTACTCTGCCACCAGCCAGGACCTAGAGTAAATGTTTTTAAAGAAAGAAGGAAAGAAACATAAATTTGAGGTAAATTATTAGTTAGGCTACCCACGTGAGGATAATTGCCACCTGTGTTATAAACCTGTCCCACTGTCAGAAACAGCTCTGAGATACATGTACTGCTAATTGGAGCTTTTTGAGGTGTTCTTTTGCTGTCTTCTGAACTTAGTTTTATATTAGGAAGTAAGACTGGCATTAGCCTTAGTAATAAGAAATTGAATTAAAAATTCTCTAGCTTTAATCTAGATGATTTTAATGGAGTGGAGTCTCAGTGATATCAATTTGTCTCTAAGGAACCCAAAAGTTGCTTTATTTTTAGAGAGAAGGGAAGGGAGGGAGAAGCAGAGGGAGAGAAACATTGATGTGTGGTTGCCTCTCACTCAACCCCAACTGGGACATGCCCTGCAACCCAGGCATGGGTCCTGACTGGGAATTGAAGCACTGATGCTCTGGTTCTCAGGCCGGCAGGCAATCCACTGAGCCGTACCAGCCAGGACAAGAGTTACTCTCTTAATGAAGATCCTTCTTTTGTGAAACAAGTAGTTACAGGATGTTGTGTAATTGAGAGAGGGAGTTAGGGGAGAGAAAGGAATGTGGGACTATTAAGACATGTCATTGTGCTAAAGATTTTTAGAACATGCTAAAATAATATATAATATACCACCTTTCTAGGTAGAAATGTAACATTCTTCAGCATCATCTTCCTTGTTCCCCTTACCACTTCCATATGAGTCTCTGTCATCAATTATGTTGTTTTATTAAATATTAAAAAGACCCCCTTCCCAAAGTATTGGGTTGGCCAAAAAAACAGTATGGTTTTTTTCCATAAAATACACATTTTCCTTTTTTTTTTTTTTTTTTTTTTAAAGACACATTTTTCATGTTCACCAATAACTTTATTGATTTGGATATTTTGAGATAATGTCTGCTATCTCCTGCATGGTATAATGTTGATTGTTTTCAATTAATGTCTTGATTTGATTGCTATTAACTTCACCTGGTTTACCCAGCCATGGAGTGTTGTCCAGTGAGAAATCCCCAGCACAAAACTTCACAGACCCCTTTTGTCACTTTTGATCAGTCACTGCACCTTTTCCATACACTGCACAAATCTTTTTTTGCCTTTCTTTCTTTCTTGAAATACTAAAGCATAATATGCCAAAAATGTTGCGTATTTTTTCCAAGTTCAATATTAAAATGGCTACACAAGAAATTACCAATTTTGAAAGTTTTTTTTTTTAACGTAGGCTGATATGACAGCTGTCACAATTTAGTCTAACAAAATTGTTTTGCATGAAGTTAAAGACAGCTAGACCATACACTGGTATTTCTCTCCCTTTCTTTCTTCCTCCCTTCCCCTCTCTCTAAAAATATAATGAATAAAATGTTTAAAAATAAAGTAAATGTTTTTTTTTTAAGATTTTATTTATTATTTTTTAGAAAGAGGAGAAGGTTGTACCCTTTGCAACAACATGGATGGAACTGGAGAATATTATGTTTAGTGAAATAAGCCAGTCAGTGAAGGACAGGTATCATATGTTCTCACCCATTACGGGACAATAATGAGCAAAACTAACAACAAGCAAAACAGAACCAAGTGTATGAATACAAGGAATAGGCCTGCAGTGGTCAGGAGGAAAGGGAGAGGGGGGAGGGGGGA